>JAPXFY010000433.1:57500-58681 GCA_030674185.1 Monoplex corrugatus | reverse complement strand
TGGGGGTGATGTGATGGGGGTGGTGTGATGGTGGATGTGGTGGATGGGTGATGGGGTGATGTGTGGGGGGATGTGATGGGGATGGTGTGATGGGGGTGATGTGATGTGGATGGTGTGATGGGGGTGATGTGAGTGGATGGATGAGGGGGGTGATGTGATGGGGGTGATGTGATGGGGGTGATGTGATGGGGTGATGTGATGTGGATGTGTGATGGGTGGTGTGGGGGGTGATGTGATGTGGAGGGTGTGATGGGGTGATGTGATGTGGATGGTGTGATGGGGGTGATGTGATGTGGATGGTGTGAGTGGGGTGATGTGATGTGGATGGTGTGATGGGGGTGATGTGATGTGGGTGGTAGTGATGGGGGTGATGTGATGGGGGGTGTGATGGGGGTGATGTGATGTGGATGGTAGTGATGGGGGTGATGTGATGTGGATGGTGTGATGGGGGTGATGTGATGTGGTGGTGTGATGGGGTGATGTGATGTGGATGGTGTGATGTGGATGGTTGTGATGTGGATGGTGTGATGGGGGTGATGTGATGTGGATGGTAGTGATGGGGGTGGTGTGATGGGGGTGGTGTGAGGGGGTGGTGGATGTGGGTGGTGTGATGGGGGGATGTGATGTGGATGGTGTGATGGGGGTGGTGTGATGGGGTGAGGGTGTGTGGATGGTGTGATGGGGGTGATGTGATGTGGATGGTAGTGATGGGGGTGGTGTGTGTGGGTGATGTGGGGGGTGATGTGATGTGGATGGTAGTGATGGGGGTGGGTGTGATGTGGGTGGTGTGAGTGGATGGTGTGATGGGGGTGATGTGATGTGGTGGTAGTGATGGGGGTGATGTGATGTGGGTGGTGTGATGGGGGTGATGTGATGGGGGATGGTAGTGATGGGGGTGGTGTGATGTGGGTGGTGATGGGGGTGATGTGATGTGGATGGTGTGATGTGGGGGGTGTGATGGGGGTGATGTGATGTGGATGGTGTGATGTGGGTGGTGTGATGGGGTGATGTGATGTGGATGGTAGTGATGGGGGTGGTGTGATGTGGGTGGTGTGATGGGGGGGTGGTGTGATGTGGTGGTAGTGATGGGGGTGGTGTGATGTGGGTGGTGTGATGGGGGGTGATGTGATGTGGATGGTAGTGATGGGGGTGGGTGTGATGTGGGTGGTGTGATGGGGGTG
>JAPXFY010000433.1:45000-50000 GCA_030674185.1 Monoplex corrugatus | reverse complement strand
GATGTGACACAAGGGTAACGGGTGTGTGTGTGGATGTGACACAAGGGTAAGGGTATTTGTGTGGATATGCTACAAGGGTAAAGTGTGTGTGTGTTTGGATGTGCTACAAGGGTAAAGGGTGTGTGTGTTGGATGTGACACAAGGTAAAGGTGTGTGTGTGTGTGGATGTGACACAAAGGTAAAGGTGTGTGTGTGTGGAGTGACACAAGGGTAAAGTGTGTGTGTGTGTGTGGATGTGACACAAGGGTAAAGAGTATCTGTGTGGATGTGACACAAGGGTAAAGGGTGTGTGTGTGTGGATGTGCTACAAGGGTAAAGGATGTGTGTGTGTGGATGTGCTACAAGGGTATAATGTGTGTGTGGATGTGACACAAGGGTAAATATGTGTGTGTGTGGATGTGCTACAAGGGTAAATATGTGTGTGTGTGGATGTGACACAAGGGTAAAGTGTGTGTGTGTGTGGATGTGCTACAAGGGTAAAGGGTGTGTGTGTGTGGATGTGACACAAAGGTAAAGGGTGTGTGTGTGTGGATGTGACACAAGGGTAAAGGGTATGTGTGTGGATGTGACACAAGGGTAAAGGGTATGTGTGTGGATGTGACACAAGGGTAAAGGGTGTGTGTGCGTGGATGTGACACAAGGGTAAAGGGTATGTGTGTGTGGATGTGACACAAGTGTAAAGTGTGTGTGTGGATGTGCTACAAGCGTAAAGTGTGTGTGTGTGGATGTGACACAAGGGTAAAGGTGGTGTGTGTGTGTGTGGATGTGACACAAGGGTAAAGGGTGTGTGTGTGGATGTGCTACAAGGGTAAAGGGTATTCGTGTGGATGTGATACAAGGGTAAAGGGTATGTGTGTGGATGTGACACAAGGGTAAAGTGTGTGTGTGTGGAAGTGACACAAGGGTAAAGGGTGTGTGTGTGTTGATGTACTACAAGGGTAACGGGTGTGTTTGTGTGTGGATGTGACACAAGGGTAAAGTGTGTGTGTGTGTGGATGTGACACAAGGGTAAAGGGTCTGTGTGTGGATGTGCTACAAGTGTAAAGGGTGTGTGTGTGTGGATGTGACACAAGGGTAAAGGGTATGTGTGTGGATGTGACACAAGGGTAAAGGGTGTGTGTGTGTGTGTGTATGTGCTTCAAGGGTAAAGGGTGTGTGCGTGTGGATGTGACACAAGGGTAAAGGGTGTGTGTGTGTGTGTGGATGTGCCACAAGTGTAAAGGGTATGTGTGTGTGTGGATGTGCTACAAGGATAAAGGGTGTGTGTTTGTGGATGTGACACAAGGGTAAAGGGTGTGTGTGTGTGTGGATGTGCTACAAGGGTAAAGGTTGTGTGTGTGTGTGGATTTGACACAAGGATAAAGGGTGTGTGTGTGTGGATGTGACACAAGGGTAAAGGGTGTGTATGTGTGTTGATGTGACACAAGGGTAAAGGGTGTTTGTGTGTGGATGTGCTACAAGGGTAAAGGGTGTGTGTTTTGGATGTGCTACAAGGGTAAAGGGTGTGTGTGTGTGGATGTGACACAAGGGTAAAGGTTGTGTGTGTGTGTGGATGTGACACAAGGGTAAAGGGTATGTGTGTGTGGATGTGCTACAAGGGTAAAGGGTGTGTGTGTGTGGATGTGACACAAGGGAAAGGGTGTGTGTGTGTGTGGATGTGACACAAGGGTAAAGGGTATGTGTGTGTGGATGTGCTACGAGGGTAAAGGGAGTGTGTGTGTTGGATGTGCTACAAGGGTAAAGGATGTGTGTGGATGTGCTACAAGGGTAGAGGGTGTGTGTGTGTAGATGTGACACAAGGGTAAAGGGTATGTATGGATGTGACACAAGGGTAACGGGGGTGTGTGTGGATGTGACACAAGGGTAAAGGGTATTTGTGTGGATATGCTAGAAGGGTAAAGTGTGTGTGTGTTTGGATGTTCTACAAGGGTAAAGGGTGTGTGTGTTAATGTGACACAAGGATAAAGGGTGTGTGTGTGTGGATGTGACACAAAGGTAAAGTGTGTGTGTGTGGATGTGACACAAGGGTAAAGTGTGTGTGTGTGGATGTGACACAAGGGTAAAGAGTATCTGTGTGGATGTGACACAAGGGTAAAGGGTGTGTGTGTGTGTGGATGTGCTACAAGGGTAAAGGATGTGTGTGTGTGGATGTGACACAAGGGTAAAACGTGTGTGTGTGTGGATGTGCTACAAGGGTAAAGGTATGTGTGTGTGGATGTGCTACAAGGGTAAATATGTGTGTGTGTGGGTGTGACACAAGAGTAAATGGTGTGTGTGTGTGGTGTGCTACAAGGGTAAAGGGTGTGTGTGTGTGGATGTGCTACAAGGGTAAAGGGTGTGTGTGTGGATGTGATACAAGGGTAAAGGGTGTGTGTGTGTGGATGTGACACAAGGGTAAAGGGTATGTGTGTGGATGTGACACAAGAGTAAAGGGTGTGTATGTGTGGATGTGACACAAGGGAAAGGGTATGTGTGTGTGGATGTGACACAAGGGTAAAGTGTGTGTGTGGATGTGCTACAAGCGTAAAGTGTGTGTGTGTGGATGTGACACAAGGGTAAAGTGTGTGTGTGTGTGTGTATGTGACACAAGGGTAAAGGGTGTGTGTGTGGGTGTGCTACAAGGGTAAAGGGTATGTGTGTGGATGTGACACAAGGGTAAAGGGTATGTGTGTGGATGTGACACAAGGGTAAAGTGTGTGTGTGTGGATGCGACACAATGGTAAAGTGTGTGTGTGTGGATGTGCTACAAGGGTAAAGTGTGTGTGAGTTGATGTGACACAAAGATAAAGTGTGTGTGTGTAGATGTGACACAAGGGTAAAGGGTGTGTGTGTGTGGGGATGTACTACAAGGGTAACGGGTGTGTGTGTGTGTGGATGTGACACAAGGGTAAAGTTGTGTGTGTGTGTGGATGTGACACAAGGGTAAAGTTTGTGTGTGTGGATGTGCTACAAGGGTAAAGGGTGTGTGTGTGTGGATGTGACACAAGGGTAAAGGGTATGTGTGTGGATGTGACACAAGGGTAAAGGATGTTTGTGTGTGTGGATGTGCTACAAGGGTAAAGAGTGTGTGTGTGTGGATGTGACACAAGGGTAAAGGGTGTGTGTGTGTGGATGTGACACAAGGGTAAAGGGTGTGTGTGTGGATGTGACACAAGGGTAAAGGGTGTGTGTTGTGTGGATGTGACACAAGGGTAAAGGGTGTGTGTGTGGATGTGCTACAAGGGTAAAGTGTATGTGTGTGTGTGGATGTGACACAAGGGTAAAGGGTGTGTGTGTGGATGTGCTACAAGGGTAAAGGGTGTGTGTGTGTGATGTGCTACAAGGTTAAAGGGTGTGTGTGTGTGGATGTGACACAAGGGTAAAGGGTGTGTGTGTGGATGTGACACAAGGGTAACGGGTGTGTGTGTGGATGTGCTACAAGGGTAAAGGGTGTGTGTGTGTGGATGTGACACAAGGGTAAAGGGTGTGTGTGTGGATGTGACACAAGAGTAAAGGGTATTGTGTGGATGTGACACAAGGGTAAAGGGTGTGTGTGTGTGGATGTGCTACAAGTGTAAAGGGTGTGTGTGTGTGGATGTGACACAAGGGTAAAGGGTAAAGGTTGTGTGTGTGTGGGATGCCAGAGGCTCTTTCAGTATGAATAGTATCCCCACCTTCTTGAAAATCTGTGCTATAAATTTCCTCTTTTCTATCATTGTCTTTTTTTTTGCTATGTTCCTTCGCTTTCTGTCATTTCTTCTTATAATTTTCTGCCTTGCTGGTCCTTTCACTTGCATGTGCTTGGTAAAGTCTTAATGCTTTCTCTTAGGAGTGATAATTGGGTACATGTATTAAATGCATTTTTGCATCTGGAGAAATGAGATATGCGAAAGCAATGTTGGGTACTTTAGGCCCGTTCTTCTATATGTTTTAGTGTCCTTAGTTATGTTTAAATTTGTATTCAGGTATGTTTTCTAAATCTCCTGTGTGATAAATTGGATGGAGTGGTCAGCGCCAGGGGCATCTCCTTAGATTATATGTGCAAATGCATTGATATGTGTACTTAATTTTTTTTTTTTTTTTTTCCTGTTGAAGTATTGTGTATGTTTTGAAACGGTTATAACCCTGGTGTGGCTCTACGCAGTCAGCTGGGCTTTACAAAGAAATAACAGTAACGGGTTCCCAAACAGGATTGAACCTAGACCTACCAGTTGGAAGCCTAATGCCCAAACCACTTGACTGTAAGCCTGTCAACATTGATTTAAAAAAAAAAAGTTTTTAGGATCATCGCACTCAGGGAGGTTACCTTTGTGCTCACCTTTTTTTTTTCGTCGTATTTTCTACACCATCTTAATGGCCACAGAAGCTGGCACAGTTTTTTTTTTTTTTACAATGTGATGACGAGGATGTCAATGAGGATGACAATTATGATGCTGTGGAGTTCTATCTAGGATTGAGACTGCGTGACAGGGTTGTACTCAATGTTTACTGTCATAATATATCCTGACGTCAACCAGGCCTGAGAGATACAGACACTTGCGGTGCTGGTCAGAAGATTTGAGCAACACCCTCAATGACGCATCTGCGAATAAGATGAGACTCGACTGTGTGGTCCCAGTCTTCCCAATGAGCCCATAACACACTCAACTCTGGGTAGGAGCCGGTTAGAGCCGAAAAATCCCACAATGATAACGTTTTGAAGGGACTGGTGGGGATTTGAACTCACAGCATTCCAGTCGGTAGTCCATTGCATTAACCATTACACCACGGCGACTGGTTGTCAACATTGATATTAGTTTTGATGGTTTTCTACAGGTTTTGGACGAACTGGCTCAAGCTTATGAAAATGAAGTGATGGACGTAGAACAGCACCAGTGGTTTCAGCATTGTTTGTCATGCCAGAGAAGAGAAGAGAGACATTGACGTAGTTTGGCTTGATCTGGCGAATGCATATGGATCAGTTCCACACGATATGATCCAGCTGGCTCTTGAAATGTATCACATCCCAGAAAACATCCGAA
>JAPXFY010000433.1:10000-40000 GCA_030674185.1 Monoplex corrugatus | reverse complement strand
ACATGTTTCAGTAATTCAGGTGTAATGATTTAGATGGCATTTACATGTTTCAGTAATTCAGGTGCAATGATTTAGATGGCATTTACATGTTTCAGTAATTAAGGTGTAATGATTTAGATGATATTTACTTGTTTCAGTAATTCAGGTGCTATGATTTAGATGGCATTTACATGTTTCAGTAATTCAGGTGCAATGATTTAGATGATATTTACTTCTCAAGAGTTGTGTCCTTTGATATTTACTTGTTTCAGTAATTCAGGTGCAATGATTTAGATGGCATTTACATGTTTCAGTAATTCAGGTGCAATGATTTAGATGGCATTTACATGTTTCAGTAATTCAGGTGCAATGATTTAGATGATATTTACTTCTCAAGAGTTGTGTCCTTTGATATTTACTTGTTTCAGTAATTCAGGTGCAATGATTAAGATGGCATTTACATGTTTCAGTAATTCAGGTGCAATGATTTAGATGGCATTTACCTGTTTCAGTAATGTCAGGTGCAATGATTTAGATGGCATTTACTTGTTTCAGTAATGTCAGGTGCAATGATTTAGATGGCATTTACTTGTTTCAGTAATGTCAGGTGCAATGATTTAGATGGCATTTACTTGTTTCAGTAATGTCAGGTGCAATGATTTAGATGATATTTACTTGTTTCAGTAATTCAGGTGCATTGATTTAGATGGCATTTACTTGTTTCAGTAATGTCAGGTGCAATGATTTAGATGATATTTACTCTGCCCACGAGAATGGAAAGTCACTTGTCTTTAGTCTTTTGTTTTTGTTTTGGATTTGTTGGTTGGTGTGTTCAGTTGTTTTGTTGTTGTTGTCGTTGTTTTAATGCCTTATCACTCAAATGATGAAATTCAGGTGTGTTCAGTTGTTTTGTTGTTGTTGTTGTTGTTGTTGTTTTAATGCCTTATCACTCAAATGATGAAATTCAGGTGTGTTCAGTTGTTTTGTTGTTGTTGTTGTTGTTGTTGTTTTAATGCCTTATCACTCAAATGATAAAATTCAGGTGTGTTCAGTTGTTTTGTTGTTGTTGTTGTTGTTGTTTTAATGCCTTATCACTCAAATGATGAAATTCAGGTGTGTTCAGTTGTTTTGTTGTTGTTGTTGTTGTTGTTTTAATGCCTTATCACTCAAATGATAAAATTCAGGTGTGTTCAGTTGTTTTGTTGTTGTTGTTGTTGTTGTCGTTGTTTTAATGCCTTATCACTCAAATGATGAAATTCAGGTGTGTTTCAGTTGTTTTGTTGTTGTTGTTGTTGTTGTTTTTAATGCCTTATCACTCAAATGATGAAGTTCAGGTGTGTTCAGTTGTTTTGTTGTTGTTGTCGTTGTTGTTTTAATGCCTTATCACTCAAATGATGAAGTTCAGGTGTGTTCAGTTGTTTTGTTGTTGTTGTCGTTGTTGTTTTAATGCCTTATCACTCAAATGATGAAGTTCAGGTGTGTTCAGTTGTTTTGTTGTTGTTGTCGTTGTTGTTTTAATGCCTTATCACTCAAATGATGAAGTTCAGGTGTGTTCAGTTGTTTTGTTGTTGTTGTTGTTGTTGTTTTAATGCCTTATCACTCAAATGATGAAGTTCAGGTGTGTTCAGTTGTTTTGTTGTTGTTGTCGTTGTTGTTTTAATGCCTTATCACTCAAATGATGAAGTTCAGGTGTGTTCAGTTGTTTTGTTGTTGTTGTCGTTGTTGTTTTAATGCCTTATCACTCAAATGATGAAGTTCAGGTGTGTTCAGTTGTTTTGTTGTTGTTGTTGTTGTTGTTGTTTAAATGCCTTATCACTCAAATGATGAAGTTCAGGTGTGTTCAGTTGTTTTGTTGTTGTTGTCGTTGTTGTTTTAATGCCTTATCACTCAAATGATGAAGTTCAGGTGTGTTCCGTTGTTTTGTTGTTGTTGTCGTTGTTGTTTTAATGCCTTATCACTCAAATGATGAAGTTCAGGTGTGTTCATAATTTGCACATCGGCTGCCTTGATGCTTTGTGTTCTTTTACATCTAACCCTTTGACTCCCGCACCCTGTCCACCAGCATCCGGCATTGCAAATCATGCTAGCAAAGCGAAAACTTAACCCTTTGATTCCCTCACCCTAGGGTTAAGTTTTTGCAGCTGGTGGATAAGGTGCTGGAGTCAAAGGGTTAAACTATGCTGCCTGTTTTGTTTTAATTGGTTTTCCTGCTGCCCTGCATACATTTGCTGTGTGTGCTTTGATATTTTGTGTTGTTTTGTATTTAAACTATGCTGCGTGTTTGTATACTTTCTGTTCTTTTATGTTTAAACTGTGCTGTATGTTTGTTTCAATTGGTTTTCCTGCTGTCCTGTTGAGGGGGCAGAGATATGGTTTTATCAGAGACTATTATGTGTCAAATGGACAGATAGAAGAACTAATGAATGTGTCCTGGAAGAATTTGATACCACCAGAAAATTGCAAGCAGACATCAACAAGAGAAGACTAAAATATATTGGCCATGAGTCACATAGCAAGAACACAGACCTTATGGCAACCATTTTTCAAGGAAAAATAAGAGTCAAAAAGGAAGAAAGGCAGACCTCCAGTCTCATACATCGAGAACATAATCAACATCTGTGGCCTAAATATTCAAGAAGTTGTCCACAAAAGTCAAGACAGGGCTGTTTGGTCAAAGAGTGCAGCGGCCAACACTGAACCCAGTGACAGCAGTAGGTAAGGTGAGCTGTCCTACATACATAAAATTTTGCTGTGTGCACTTTGATACTTTGTGTTCTTCAATATATAAACTATGCTGAATGTTTGCATTTACCTGTTTTGACATAGAGAAGTCAACTGTGGTGTGTGTGTGTGTGTGTGTGTGTGTGTGTGTGTGTGTGTGTGTGTGTGTGTGTGTGTGTGTGTGTGTGTGTGTGTGTGTGTGTGTGTGTGTGTGTGTGTGTGTGTGTGTGTGTGTGTGTGCGCGCGTGTGTGAAAGACGTGTGATTTTTAAAATTTATTTGTTTGTTTGTTTTTTAATGCAGGTTTTTTTCTTTCTTACCTGTAATTGCTGTTTATGGGGTGTACTGGATACTGATACCTTGTGCTTTCAATAAAAGAAACTCTTTAATTAAAATATATTGTTTTTGTTGCATTTGTGTGTTTGACATACAGAAGTGAGTCATTTTGTGTGAGAAAGAACATATGTTATTATACTTCTCAAGATCACACATGTGATATCAAGCTTCTCAGGATCACATGTGATATCAAGCTTCTCAGGATCACATGTGATATTAAGCTTCTTGGGATCACACATGTGGTATTAAGCTTCTCAGGATCACATGTGATATTAAGCTTCTTGGGATCACACATGTGGTATTAAGCTTCTCAGGATCACACATGTGGTATTAAGCTTCTCAGGATCACATGTGTGATATTAAGCTTCTCGGGATTGCACATGTGCTATTAAGTTTCTCAGGATCACACATGTGGTATTAAGCTTCTTAGGATCACACATGTGGTATTAAGCTTCTTAGGATCACACATGTGGTATTAAGTTTCTCAGGATCACATGTGTGATATCAAGCTTCTCGGGATTGCACATGTGCTATTAAGCTTCTCAGGATCACACATGTGATTCTCAGGATCGCGCATGTGATATTAAGCTTCTTGGGATCACACATGTGGTATTAAGCTTCTCAGGATCACACCTGAGTTATTAAGCTTCTCAGGATTGCACATGTGGTATTAAGCTTCTCAAGATCACACATGAATTATGAAGCTTCTCAGGATCACACATGTGGTATTATGCTTCTCAGGATCACACATGAGTTATTATGCTTCTCAGACATGTGGTAGTAAGCTTCTCGGGATTGCACATGTGGTAGTAAGCTTCTCAGAATCACAATGCGATGTTAAGCTTCTCAGGATCACACATGCAATATAAAGCTTTTCATGATCACACATGTGACATAAGCCTCTCAGGAACACACATGTGATATTAAGCCTCTCAGGAACACACATGTGATATTAAGCCTCTTGGGATCAACACATGTGACATTAAGCCTCTCAGGATCAACACATGTGACATTTAGCTTCTCAAGAACGGATCCAAGAGTCATATGGTTAACATATCAGGCTTTCAGTGGGAAGGTCTTAGTTGAACTCTGCAGGGTAGTGCATGGTGGCTAAAAAGTGGAGATTTTTTCAATCTCCCAGGTCAACATGTATGCAGACCTGATCATATCTGAATCCCCTTTGGGGGTGTGAACATGCAGAACATCAGGCATGCACATTACAGATACTGTAAACTCCAAAATACCCAGCAGACACACTTACTGAAGGCGGTGTATGCAGACTGCGCAGCTTGGGCCAAACAATGTATGTACATGCTTCAGAGAAAACATTGCTCAGAACAGAAAAAGAAAGTGTCAGAGTTGTCAGAAACCCTCCACAAACAGACAAGATGTCTTCAAGTAAATATGTTCACATTTTGGATCATTATCACTACTACTACCATGACTGCTTTTAATTAATGGCTAATACTGACAGAAGCATGCTGATGGTAAATGAAAATAAAATTAAAAGAAAGAATCAAGAGAGCAACATGATACAGGGAATCTAGCTATAATGGATGATAGCTATATTGTTATTATTCTTATCATTTTGTCTATGGGCTTCATTGATCCTTTCCGTTCATCTCTTTTCTCTCTCTCTCTCTCTCTTTTTTTTTTTTTGGGGTGTGTGTGTGTGTGTGTGTGTGTGTGTGTGTGTGTGTGAATTGTTTGTTTGTCAGCAAGAAAAAAAAAATTCGCATATTACATTATTACGTCACTTGTTTGGTTGTGTGTGTGAGTGTGTGTGTGTGTATGTGTGTGTGTGTGTGTGTGTGTGTGTGTGTGTGTGTGTGTGTGTGTGTGTGTGTGTGCTCTTAGCATATGCTATGTGAAGGGTGTTTTTCATCCAAATATCGAATATCATTTGATAACGAACTTTGAATACAAAATTCGAAATTGGTGACAAAACGCGTCGTAACGTCACTCGAAGTTCAACGAAGTAACTTCCCTTGCACGAAAGAACCGGGAAGTAAGTAGTAAAAATGAAACCGAAACACGGATTTACGAGCGACATTGTCTGCTGCGTTTCTCGATGACAAAATCACATTACCGTTTGACCAAAAAAGGTAAGAGATAGGCAAAAGATACAGCTTTGTGGTCCTGTAGATTCGTCGAGCTGTCGTGTGTTCTAGTAATAGTAACTGACGGTCAGTGTTGTCCGGTCACATTCTGAGATTCTCACTCGAGAGCCAGCAATGGCGACATTCAATATCACCGACAGCGACACCCATTGTGAGCCAATCGGTAATTCAGGCAGTTGTGACCAAAGCTTATAGGGCCAAAAACATCGTAAATAGAACTTGGACCCATATCATTGTCTAATCTCTAGTCCTCATATTATACTGTGACAGTGGTAGGACTTTGAAACTCGACAGTACGTCCCTGAGTAACGTGAGTGGAACGATTCATTGACTGAAGCAGTGGTTGGAGCCGCGTCTCTTGGCGTGTTCGTCGGTAGCTCGTATGCGATTTTTGCTCACAATAGTGGTGGTGCCTATTGCCCCGAGGAAGTGGTGCCTAATGCCCCAGACGTTTGAATTTATCCATTTTACTATTAGTATTAGTGTTGTTTACTATCCCTTTATGTATTTTTCTTTGAAGTTATCATTAACCTGCTGTGTTGTTTGCAGAATTGAGTTATTTTTCTTTCATCTTAACTTAAGTTTGTCAAAAAAGGTTGATCATATGATATGTATTACAAAGAATCATAATTTTTAATGAAAGTGTAGTGCTTAATCAGCCTTAATCAGTTAATGCCCCAGGTTATCCTACTCTACCAGTATTTTTTTTTTCGCACCCCCCCCCCATGTAAAAGTGTCAGAATACTCAACGTGATGATTGAGGACACTCAACGGATGAAGATGAAGATGAAGAACAGAGCATAACAGAATATTCAGTTTTCAGTAGGGCCTATGGGCTATAATGATATATATATATATATATATCAAATCTGTGGGCATCAGCAGCACATCGTATGACTGGTTACTGAGGCCAATGAAATTTTATCAATGGTTGAAGACAGGTGATCGAAGGAAGACATTTGCTGATATAGGCCTGTACACATCATAATGATTAAAACCATGATATAGCATGATATAGGCAAAATCTGTTCAGAAAATTTGGGGAATAGGCAGTTGTAAACTTTTAAAATGGAAAAAAGAATAAATGCACAAAAACAATGAAAAATTATCTTGTTGTTTTGTTGGCCTTCAGCATGATCAAGCCACATCTGGTGATGAATGTGGCTGTTTTTGCCAGTTCCTGTTGTCGTGTCACAGAGCCTAGGCCTAACTAGTTGTCAGTGGTAAGCCACACCTTCACTTGATGGAGGTGACATCACATCAGTACAGATGATAAAGATGACATCACATCACTATGTCTGTTAGAGGTGACATCACATCACTACATTTGATAAAGATGACATCATATCACTATGTCTCTTAGAGGTGACATCACATCACTATGTCTGTTAGAGATGACATCACATCACTACATCTGATAAAGATGACATCATATCACTATGTCTGTTAGAGGTGACATCACATCACTATGTGTTAGAGATGACATCACATCACTACATCTGATAAAGATGACATCATATCACTATGTCTGTTAGAGGTGACATCACATCACTATGTTACTGTTAGAGGTGACATCACATTGTCAGTGGAGACTTGATAAAGTCAACATAACATTACTCCAATTGATAAACGTGACATAGACTCAGTTCAGTTGATAGAGGTGATGTCGCTGCAATGTATGTTCTGTTGGCTGCTGTAAGCGTCAGTTTTAACTAGTAGAATTAAATACAACAAGAAAATAAAGGAAGCTTTTGTGAAGAGCAGTTTAAGTTACATTTGTAGATGGTGGTTCACTTGTTTTGTTATTCGTATGTATGAAGGATTTGTGTAATAAATTGTAAGCTTTTACAACTTGGTTCTAACTCTAAGCCTATCATCTAATTAGCTAAAAACAGAGATTTGTGAGCCCTATGGTATAACAAGGTGATTATATCACAGAGGTGACAAAACTAGTCACCAGTTGCCCTTTCCATTTCTATAATCGTATCACAGTGTGCGACAGAGCTAGCTAGCTGGCTGTCTCCCTATGCATGTCTATGATTATTTCACAGAGTGACAAGAACATCTTGCTATTGTTGTTATTGTTGTTTAATTAAAGCCCAGCCGACTGCATAGAGCCATATCAGGGCTATAACCGCTTCAACACATACAAATCTTCAACAGGAAAAAAAAAAAGAAAAGAAAATTAAGTACACATATCAATGCAGTGGCGCACATAATCAAAGGACATGCCTCTGGCGTTGACCACTCCGTCCAATTTATCACACAGGCGATTTAAAAAACAGCTGAATACAAATTTAAGCATATCTAAGGACACCAAAACATGTAAAAACGGGCATAAATTACCTAAAATCACTTTTGCATATCTCATCTCCCTAGTGCCAAAAATGCACTTAATACATGTACCCAGTTATCAATCCTAAGAAAAAGTACGAAAGACTTTATCAAACACATACAGGTGAATGGACCAGCAAGGCAGAAAATGAAAGGAAGAAATGACAGGAAGCAAAGAAACAAGGCAGGAACAAAGAGAGTGACAAAAAAGAGGACATTTCTAGCACAGAATGTCCAGAAAGTGGGGATACTCTTTATACTGAAACTAGTGAAAGAGCCCCCGGCATCCCCACGGGGGTACAAGAACACCTAGTAGAAGTAGAACCTTTGACTCCTGCACCCTATCTGCCAGCATCCTGCATTGTCAACCATACTAGCAAAGCAAAAACTTAACCCTTTGACTCCTGCACCCAATCTGCCAGCATCCTGCATTGTCAACCATACTAGCAAAGCAAAAACTTAACCCTTTGACTCCTGCACCCTATCTGCCAGCATCCTGCATTATCAACCATACTAGCAAAGCAAAAACTTAACCCTTTGACTCCTGCACCCTATCTGCCAGCATACTGCATTGTCAACCATACAAGCAAAGCAAAAACTTAACCTTTGACTCCTGCACCCTATCTGCCAGCATCCTGCATTGTCAACCATACTAGCAAAGCAAAAACTTAACCCTTTGACTCCTGCACCCTATCTGCCAGCATCCTGCATTGTCAACCATACTAGCAAAGCAAAAACTTAACCCTTTGACTCCCACACCTTTTTTCCTACAGGAAGCTGGATGATAATGTGAGGGAGTCAAAAGGTTAAATCTTTGCAGTTTGTGGATTGGGCGCGGGAGTCAAAGGGTTAAAATAAATGACACCATGTGCTACAAAAGCCTCAATAATGCAGCCCCCGATTACCTGTCAAGCCTACTTGAGATCTATGTTCCCTCACGTACCCTCCGCTCTGCCTCCGATCCTCTGACTTTTCGCTTTCCACGCACTAAGCTCAATACCTATGGTCCACACGAGCCTTCTCTGTTTCTGGTCCGCTCTCCTGGAACAAACTTCCTCTCTCAGTCCGTCAGCAACCTACTTTTGTCTCCTTCAAGTCCGCTCTCAAAACTCACCTTTTCTCCTCTGCATAAAATCCTGACCTCACTCAATCCCCTCTGCAGCCTGTCTCCACTCGGAGGGGAATCACATTGTAATATATAATTGTATATAATATGCTCTCTATAATTTTCCATTGCTTTTATTCTTTCTCCCCATTTATAGCCGTGTGCGTGTGTGTGTGTGTGTGCGCGCGTGCGTGTGTGTGTGTGTGTGTGTGTGTGCGTGAGTGCGTGTGTGTGCATGCGTGCGTGCGTGTGTGTGTGTGCGTGCGTGTGTATGTGTCTGTTTCAGCGCTTAGATTTGATTTTATCAAGATTTTGCGCTATATAAATATTGTAATTATTATTATTATTATTATGAATGAAGTGAGTGTGGCAGTCTTTATTCAAAAGGTCTGTGTCGCTTGTTGTGCAGACTGTCCATAATGACGACTCAAGAGACAAAGCGGAAAGGTTGTGCTGTGCTGATGTGGGTGTTTGCTATGATGGTGCCAGTGTTCAGCTCACCACAGGGCATCTATTGTCCTGCTGCAAGCGATTACTGTCCAGAGGGTCACAATGTTACAGGTACTGTGGCTTTTGATTTGTGTGATTTTTGGTCATTGATCTAATGTCAGTTCACTTTATAGCGATTTTAGAAAGAAAACAACAGTATATAGAAGTGTGGGTATGTTTGTGTGTGTGTGTGTGTGTGTGTGTGTGTGTGTGTGTGTGTGTGTGTGTGTGTGTTTGTGTGTATGTGTGTGTTTGTGTTTGTGCATGTGTATATATTTGTGTTAGTATGGGTGTGTTGTTTGTCTGTGCTTGTGTGTGTGCACATGTTTAATAATGATAATAGTAATAATGATGATGATGATGATGATAATAATAATAATTACAATAATAAATCATTGTCGTCATCATCATCATCGTCATCGTCATCATCATCACCACAACAACAATAATAATAACATTTATAAAGTTCTACAGTGTGCCAAATCTTGATACACAAATGAAAGCAAAGCGCACAGTCTCATCATTCACCAGAGCTGTCAGCCAGCAACAAGCACACTCCACGACACAAAGCGCACAGTCTCATCATTCACCAGAGCTGTCAGCCAGCAACAAGCACACTCCATGACACAAAGCGCACAGTCTCATCATTCACCAGAGCTGTCAGCCAGCAACAAGCACACTCCATGACACAAAGCGCACAGTCTCATCATTCACCAGAGCTGTCAGCCAGCAACAAGCACACTCCATGACACAAAGCGCACAGTCTCATCATTCACCAGAGCTGTCAGCCAGCAACAAGCACACTCCATGACACAAAGCGCACAGTCTCATCATTCACCAGAGCTGTCAGCCAGCAACAAGCACACTCCATGACACAAAGCGCACAGTCTCATCATTCACCAGAGCTGTCAGCCAGCAACAAGCACACTCCATGACACAAAGCGCACAGTCTCATCATTCACCAGAGCTGTCAGCCAGCAACAAGCACACTCCATGACACAAAGCGCACAGTCTCATCATTCACCACAACTGTCAGCCAGCAACAAGCACACTCCATGACACAAAGCGCACAGTCTCATCATTCACCAGAGCTGTCAGCCAGCAACAAGCACACTCCATGACACAAAGCGCACAGTCTCATCATTCACCAGAGCTGTCAGCCAGCAACAAGCACACTCCATGACACAAAGCGCACAGTCTCATCATTCACCAGAGCTGTCAGCCAGCAACAAGCACACTCCATGACACAAAGCGCACAGTCTCATCATTCACCACAACTGTCAGCCAGCAACAAGCACACTCCACGACACAAAGCGCAAAGCGCATTCTCGATGGGTTATCACTTTAAAATATTATTTTAACACTCTTTCAGCCCAAATTTCATTTTAATCTTTGCCATAATTAATAGATTAATGGTCAGACAATGTGTAGGAACAAAAATCTCAAATCACCCAGATCGACCCTCACCACCTTTTCAGGCCCGTATCTCAGTTCACACGTTGCGACTTGTGACCCCGTTCGCAAGAACCAGTCACATATGTATGTATATTCCAGTTCCACTGAGCAGACACAGAAGAAGAGTGGCGATCAACTGTGGAACATCTGTATTGAGGAATTTGTAAACAACTAGTATCAGAAGCAGAAAAGAGAGGTTGGGCAGGGGTGTATATTTGCAGGTGGTCACAAAGATAAATAGGTGTAGTACTAGTGATATACTTGTAGCATAATGTATTGATTTGTAGGAACTTCTTTGAGAAGCGGGCAACAAGTTGAGAAAATGAAGCAAAGAAGTGACCCAATCATGTCGCATTTTACAAAGGACAAGATGGACCACTGAATTCTGAGTATGCTGGAGGCATGCAACAGAAGAAGCAGGCAGGCCAGAGAGTGGAGAGTTACAATAATCAACGCAAGACAAGATAAGAGAAGAACTTTGCAAGTTTAGATGCTGCTGATTTTGGAAGATAACGGTGAACAGAACTAAAACGTCGTAGTTGACAGTAACAAGACTGACAGGTTTGGGTGATGAATTTCTGCATGGAGAGTTGAGGATCAAGAACAATGCCAAGGTTCTGAACTGAATCAGAAAATGCAATAGTCTTGTAACCTAGTGGGATAAAACCAAACTTTTACGGTGAAAAGCTTGTGCTTTGTGCCAGTGAGCATTGCTTCAGTCTTATGTTGTATATTGTAAATATTGTATATTATATTATTATTATATTATGTTCATTCAACTGTAGCTTATTCTGTATCACCCAGTTCTGAATCTCAGCAAAACATTCAGATGCTCAGAAAGAAAAACATTTTCACATGTTTATGCATGCGTTTGCAAAAGTGTGCGTGTGTGTATGTTGACAATCTTTCATGTTGATCCAAACAGGAAAGCTGGCCTTCGTGGATGGCTACCCCAAACAGCCGGTCTTGCCAGCAGAAACACGGTGTTTCTACTTGTCCTGCTGTACGGGTGACCGTCCAGACGTCAAGACAACGTGGTATAAGGTATCCTTGTACAGAGACTTCACTGGCCTGATGAAATGGGTTGTTTGTTCCTGTCCACATAGCATTGTCTGTGGTAGTTGTGGTAGTTGTTTGTTCCTGTCCACATAGCATTGTCTGTGGTAGTTGTTTGTTCCTGTCCACATAGCATTGTCTGTGGTAGATGTGGTAGTTGTTTGTTCCTGTCCACATAGCATTGTCTGTGGTAGATGTGGTAGTTGTTTGTTCCTGCCCACATAGCATTGTCTGTGGTAGTTGTGGTAGTTGTTTGTTCCTGTCCACATAGCATTGTCTGTGGTAGTTGTTTGTTCCTGTCCACATAGCATTGTCTGTGGTAGATGTGGTAGTTGTTTGTTCCTGTCCACATAGCATTGTCTGTGGTAGATGTGGTAGTTGTTTGTTCCTGTCCACATAGCATTGTCTGTGGTAGATGTGGTAGTTGTTTGTTCCTGTCCACATAGCATTGTCTGTGGTAGATGTGGTAGTTGTTTGTTCCTGTCCACATAGCATTGTCTGTGGTAGTTGTTTGTTCCTGTCCACATAGCATTGTCTGTGGTAGTTGTTTGTTCCTGCCCACATAGCATTGTCTGTGGTAGTTGTTTGTTCCTGTCCACATAGCATTGTCTGTGGTAGTTGTTTGTTCCTGTCCACATAGCATTGTCTGTGGTGGTTGGTTGTTCCTGTCCACATAGCATTGTCTGTGGTGGTTGTTTGTTCCTGTCCACATAGCATTGTCTGTGATGGTTGTTTGTTCCTGTCCACATAGCATTGTCTGTGGTGGTTGTTTGTTCTTGTCCACATAGCATTGTCTGTGATGGTTGTTTGTTCCTGTCCACATAGCATTGTCTGTGGTGGTTGTTTGTTCCTGTCCACATAGCATTGTCTGTGGTGGTTGTTTGTTCCTGTCCACATAGCATTGTCTGTGATGGTTGTTTGTTCCTGTCCACATAGCATTGTCTGTGGTAGATGTGATGGTTGTTTGTTCCTGTCCACATAGCATTGTCTGTGGTAGATGTGATGGTTGTTTGTTCCTGTCCACATAGCATTGTCTGTGGTAGATGTGGTAGTTGTTTGTTCCTGTCCACATAGCATTGTCTGTGGTAGATGTGGTAGTTGTTTGTTCCTGTCCACATAGCATTGTCTGTGGTAGATATGGTAGTTGTTTGTTCCTGTCCACATAGCATTATCTGTGGTAGATGTGGTAGTTGTTTGTTCCTGCCCACATAGCATTGTCTGTGGTAGATGTGATGGTTGTTTGTTCCTGTCCACATAGCATTGTCTGTGGTAGATGTGATGGTTGTTTGTTCCTGTCCACATAGCATTGTCTGTGGTAGTTGTTTGTTCCTGTCCACATAGCATTGTCTGTGGTAGTTTGTTCCTGTCCACATAGCATTGTCTGTGGTAGATGTTTGTTCCTGTCCACATAGCATTGTCTGTGGTAGATGTGGTAGTTGTTTGTTCCTGTCCACATAGCATTGTCTGTGGTAGATGTGGTAGTTGTTTGTTCCTGCCCACATAGCATTGTCTGTGGTAGTTGTTTGTTCCTGCCCACATAGCATTGTCTGTGGTAGTTGTTCCTGTTCACATAGCGTTGTCTGTGGTAGTTGTTTGTTCCTGCCCACATAGCATTGTCTGTAGTAGTTGTTTGTTCCTGCCCACATAGCATTGTCTGTAGTAGTTGTTTGTTCCTGTCCACATAGCATTGTCTGTGGTAGATGTGGTAGTTGTTTGTTCCTGTCCACATAGCATTGTCTGTGGTAGTTTGTTCCTGTCCACATAGCATTGTCTGTGGTAGATGTTTGTTCCTGTCCACATAGCATTGTCTGTGGTAGATGTGGTAGTTGTTTGTTCCTGTCCACATAGCATTGTCTGTGGTAGATGTGGTAGTTGTTTGTTCCTATCCACATAGCATTGTCTGTGGTAGTTGTTTGTTCCTGCCCACATAGCATTGTCTGTGGTAGTTGTTTGTTCCTGCCCACATAGCATTGTCTGTGGTAGTTGTTCCTGTTCACATAGCGTTGTCTGTGGTAGTTGTTTGTTCCTGCCCACATAGCATTGTCTGTAGTAGTTGTTTGTTCCTGCCCACATAGCATTGTCTGTAGTAGTTGTTTGTTCCTGTCCACATAGCCATGGGTGCAACTCCTCCGGCTACAGACCGGAATCCGGTTTTTGAAAAACGATCGAGCGGACAGATCCGGTTTTTGAAAATTTGACAAGGAAAAAAAAAAAAAGCCGATTAAAATCCTTCGATACAGTGAGCAACTTCGCTTCTGCTCGGAGTGTTCGTAAGCAAAGCGATTGGGAAAAAAATGCCGATTAAAATCCTTCGATACAGTGAGCAACTCCGCTTCCGCTCGGAGTGTTCGTAAGCAAAGTGATTGGAGCTCTCCTGTGTTGGAGATACAGAAGATCCGAAGCACGTGACCGGAATTAGCAGGCGACTTTTCGTTCGACGTTTGAGTATGCATTATCTCACGGAAGCAGATTTTTCACGTCTTGTGAAGGTGGAGGAAGGGTGAAAAACAAGTGGAGGTGAGAGTGGCTGAAGCAGAAAGACGAGCAGGACAAAGAGTACGGAGAGTGGTGTCGGAAACTTGACTTACCAGGAACATGTTTCTGCACAGTTTGCTTTAAGCAAATCAAGTAGCCTACGGCACGAGTGGAAAGAAAAAACTAAAGGAACATGCCGATCATCCCGGCCACAAGGAAAATGTGATGGTTAGTTACGTTTTTATGCTATTTCTGCACAGGCCACTTCTGCACAACCCAGTTCCAGCATCTACACAGTGCCAAAAGGTGGCAAAAGAGCTGCCATGAAGTCATCACAAGACATTAGACAGTTTCTGAAGAAATCTAGAATGGACATTTAACCATCTTCCACTTTTTTTAAACAATAATGTGTCTGAACTGTTACTGATGTTATTGATTTTATGAACAAAGGCTACACTCATGTTGGCCTGGAAACACCTTATGAATGACTAGTGCTAATCTTCAAATGATTTTCTGTCTCCTCATCACTTAGAGGATTGTCAGATACTGTGTTATGGTCAGTTTGGACCTGTGTTATAAACACAAGGATACTGTTTGGCAGATAAACTGTCAAGGAGGATTGAAGCAAAAGAGTGATATTGACTGGACTGGTTTCTGTATTCTTAAGACTGACTTTGACAGAATTATTCAGCTGTTCTTCTTCTAGATTTTTCTTTCATGATTAACTAGTAATCTATCATGGTTAGTACTGGTGGTAACACTGCTATTCTGTTACCATGTAAGTCAGAAATATGTCAATTTTTCTGTTCATTTGTTCATGCTCAGATTAAAGGAGAGACCCCCCAAATCATCATAAAAAGGCTAATTTTCTTTCAGCTTCAGGGGGGCGTTGCCCCCCTGACCCCCCAACAAGGGCTCTGCCCCTGTACCCCGCCGGGGCCTGGGCAGCCCCTGGACCCCCTGCCTTTCAGGTTTTTTCTTTTTCAGGAGTTGCACCCATGCATAGCATTGTCTGTGGTAGATGTGGTAGTTGTTTGTTCCTGCCCACATAGCATTGTCTGTGGTAGTTGTTTGTTCCTGCTCACATAGCATTGTCTGTGGTAGTTGTTTGTTCCTGTTCACATAGCATTGTCTGTGGTAGTTGTTTGTTCCTGCCCACATAGCATTGTCTGTGGTAGATGTGGTAGTTGTTTGTTCCTGCCCACATAGCATTGTCTGTGATGGTTGTTTGTTCCTGCCCACATAGCATTGTCTGTGGTAGTTGTTTGTTCCTGCCCACATAGCATTGTCTGTGGTAGATGTGGTAGTTGTTTGTTCCTGCCCACATAGCATTGTCTGTGGTAGTTGTTTGTTCCTGCTCACATAGCATTGTCTGTGGTAGTTGTTTGTTCCTGTTCACATAGCATTGTCTGTGGTAGTTGTTTGTTCCTGCCCACATAGCATTGTCTGTGGTAGATGTGGTAGTTGTTTGTTCCTGCCCACATAGCATTGTCTGTGATGGTTGTTTGTTCCTGTTCACATAGTGTTGTCTGTGGTAGTTGTTTGTTCCTGCTCACATAGCATTGTCTGTGGTAGTTGTTTGTTCCTGCCCACATAGCATTGTCTGTGGTAGTTGTTTGTTCCTGCCCACATAGCATTGTCTGTGGTAGTTGTTTGTTCCTGCCCACATAGCATTGTCTGTGGTAGTTGTTTGTTCCTGCCCACATAGCATTGTCTGTGGTAGTTGTTTGTTCCTGCTCACATAGCATTGTCTGTGGTAGTTGTTTGTTCCTGCCCACATAGCATTGTCTGTGATGGTTGTTTGTTCCTGCCCACATAGCGTTGTCTGTGATGGTTGTTTGTTCCTGCCCACATAGCATTGTCTGTGGTAGTTGTTTGTTCCTGCCCACATAGCATTGTCTGTGATGGTTGTTTGTTCCTGCCCACATAGCGTTGTCTGTGATGGTTGTTTGTTCCTGCCCACATAGCGTTGTCTGTGGTAGTTGTTTGTTCCTGCCCACATAGCATTGTCTGTGGTAGTTGTTTGTTCCTGCCCACATAGCATTGTCTGTGATGGTTGTTTGTTCCTGCCCACATAGCATTGTCTGTAGTAGTTGTTTGTTCCTGCCCACATAGCATTGTCTGTGGTAGTTGTTTGTTCCTGCCCACATAGCATTGTCTGTAGTAGTTGTTTGTTCCTGCTCACATAGCATTGTCTGTGGTAGTTTGTTCCTGCCCACATAGCATTGTCTGTAGTAGTTGTTTGTTCCTGCTCACATAGCATTGTCTGTGGTAGTTGTTTGTTCCTGCCCACATAGCATTGTCTGTGGTAGTTGTTTGTTCCTGCTCACATAGCATTGTCTGTGGTAGTTGTTTGTTCCTGCTCACATAGCATTGTCTGTGATGGTTGTTTGTTCCTGCCCACATAGCATTGTCTGTGGTAGTTGTTTGTTCCTGCCCACATAGCATTGTCTGTGGTAGTTGTTTGTTCCTGCTCACATAGCATTGTCTGTAGTAGTTGTTTGTTCCTGCCCACATAGCATTGTCTGTGGTAGTTGTTTGTTCCTGCCCACATAGCATTGTCTGTGGTGGTTGTTTGTTCCTGTCCACATAGCATTGTCTGTAGTAGTTGTTTGTTCCTGCCCACATAGCATTGTCTGTGGTGGTTGTTTGTTCCTGCCCACATAGCATTGTCTGTGATGGATAGTCTGGACCCTTTCACGCCCACACCCTGTACAACAGCATCCTGCATTGTCAGCCATGCTAGCAAAACAAAAACTGAACCCTTTGACTCTCTCACCGTACCAACCAGCCTCCCTCTTGCAGGAAGCTGGTGGATAGGTATGCGGGACTCAAAGGGTTAAGTTTATGCAGTTGATGGATAGGGTGCAGGAGTCAAAGGGTTAATATCTAAGTGTTTGTCTGTATATGTATATTTGCGTTTGTAAATATGTGTGTGCTTGTGTGTGTGTGAGAGAGAGGCGGGGGAATATGTGTGTGTGTGCATAGGCACATACATGTGTTTGAGTGTGCATGTGTATGTGTGTGTGTGCATGTGCGTGCGCACATGCATGTGTGTGTTTTTGTGTGAGAAAGAGAGTGAGAGAGAGAGAGAGAAAATGAGAGAGAGATGGAGAGAAAGATATGTGTGTATATATATCATCATCATCATCATGTGCCCTGCTGCATGACATTGGCGATCATGGCCGTCCATATGCATAGATCTATCCCTTGTCGCCGCAAACACATCTTCCACCCTCTCTGTCCTCAGCCACTCTGCAAGTCCGTCCAATATTTTCTCCCAGCGTCTACCTGGTCTTCTTTTTCCCTTCAGCTTTCCTTTTGCGACCAGGTGCTCTAATTCCCCTTTCCTCATAAAGTGGCCTATAAATGTTGCTTGTCTTTTCCTATTCTTCCTTATCAATGATCTTCTTGGTCTGCCTCCATCAAGACTGTCTTGTTTGTTTCCTTGTTGTCCATGGAACTCTCAACATTTTTCTTAAAAACCACATCTTGGCTGCCTCAATCTTGTTCTGGCTTTGCTTGTCGACTGTCCATGCCTCACAACCGTATAACATTATCGGTTCTATATAACATTCAAGAACTCTCTTCCTGATGTTAAATGATAGGCATTTGTTGGTAAGAATGCTTTTCATCTTCTTGAATGCTGTTTTGGCTTGGCCGATTCTGCTGGCTATTTCTGATGTGCATCTGCCGTCTGGTGAGATGATAGTTCCCAGATATTTGAACTTATCAACCTGTCTCAAAGTTGTGCCATTTGCTGTTATTTTGCATGAGGGGATTTCATGTTTTTACTGATCACCATGACTGCAGTCTTCTTGCTATTTGGCTCCAACCCTTTATTTTTGCTTTCTATTTCTATTGTGTTCACAAGGTTTTGTAGATCCTTTTCATTTTCTGCAATTAGCACGGTGTCATCTGCGTATGGAATGTTGTTTATCATTTTGCCTCCAACATTTAATCCATATATATATATATAAAACAGAGTGCCTTGCTCTGTTACGATCTTTCCCCATTTACCTACAACGCTCAAAGGCAACACCATGTAGCGTGCTTGCCTAGATCAAAAACGCCTTGCATTCTCTTGGCCTAATTATACTGGTATTTCACAGCCTCTGCCTATCCATAGCTATGCATTAATCATTCCAAAGATCTAACCAGTACATGACGCATATATACATTGTAGATAACACACTGCTAAACAATTAGCAGATCTACAATGTGTACATGTACTCTGAAGCGGGCCTACCAGAAAATTTTGTCGTCATCTCCAGTCAGTATTATGTTGTAGTTTTACAGAACGTAGAGGGGGCCGTCACTAATTTATGCTGCCTTTAGTTTAGCATTGTAAAACAATCGCTGTGTAATTGCCGGCGGGAACACTCAGACATTGACCAGCGTCTCACTTGTGTGTACTGACGCGCTGCGTTAAAACTACACACTAAGTGTTGATTTATTAATCAGGTGAGAACAAACAGTCAGACCTTGGCATCTGGTTGATTTATCAATTAGGTGAGAACAATCAATCAGACCTTGCCATCTGAAAGGTTTGATATTTGAAAATATGACCATCATGCTCTGTTCCCAGAATACAAATTAACAAGGCGCATCATAGCGTGTGCTTTTCCACCGCCACTCTCAGTCTCACCAAAGGTGCCCTTTCCTTCCACCACTCTTGATCTCACAGCAGGTGATCAACTTCACGGCGTTACTGTAGTAAGTTCTGGATTTTTATCACTTTATTATTCATTGTCATTTGCAGTAAGCTTAGACTTTAGTGCCTCTTATTTCTTTAGATTCTAGCTCGAGTCTATTGAGTACCGTGCTAGATTTGCAGAATTCGCACAGCGAGAAAGTATGTTTTGATCTAAACGATGTGCTATCTCACAAGATCTGTAGCACTTAGCGTGGCGGCCACCATTGTAAAGAGGGGACTGAGGTTTGAATGTAATAGCTACTATAGATTTAGCCCCTATTTTCATGTGGTTATTGTAGGACTATTGACAACCATATTCTGCCAAAAGCCAAGACACAAGGCATTGTTGTGCAGAGGAAGAGTATTTTATACTTGACAAGGTTGTATTCACATACTGACATGATGACTGATGAAACACGTGCTCAGCTAATTGATCTGTTTGGTGTATCCCTTATCTGATCAGCACCACTGATAATCATGTATAGAGTGTTGTTTTTGATGACATGGTTTAATAGTAATATGCTATATTATTTTGTTATCATTGTCTCTAGCACTTGATCTAGAATTATACTTAATCACATAGAGATAATGGATAATAGATTACTCAAGTGTGTTGTTCTCTCAACACTGCTGACTGCTATTTGATTTGGTGCTGTTTGTGATGACATAGTTCTCATTGTCAAATACTATGTCATCACCACTGAATATTAACTGTCTGATAGCTACCAAGATGCAATGCATTATTGTGCAGAGGAGCACTATTTTATACTTGACAATGTTATATGTGTGTACATAATGGTAGATGATGAAACATGTGCTCGGCGAATTGATCCAATTGTTGTATCCCTTGTCTGCTCAGCACCACTGATAATCATTATAGAGTGTTGCTTTGATGACATAGCTTAATTAGTAATATGCTATGCTATTTTGTCATCACTATCTCTAGCACTAGACATAGAATTACCCATAACTACATGGAGCAAATATTTAATGGATGACTCAAGTGTGTTGACTGCTATTCAATAAAGTAGACCTACTGTTTGTGACGACAGCTCCCATAGTCAAATACTATGTTTGTCGTCACCACTGAATATTAACTGTCCAATAGCTGCCCACTCAGATGTTATGTTACAACTTACTCAGCCCATGGCAGCCAAACAGCTTAATATGACTATGCATTATTTTGCCAGTACATTAGTGGAAGTCTACTCTGTGCTAATGCTATCGAACAAGCAGTATGGTAGTTTACCCTCAACTTATCAAAGGGTTACTCAAAGTTTTGTTATCAATTATTTGTTGCATGTTTACAAATGCTAGTGCTTTGGTGTTTGTAAATGTAGACACCTGTTTTATTATAATGTAGTAGTTCACTCTTGTACATTGACATTGTTAGTTCACAAAATGTGTACTTCGTCAGTGTATTTATGAAACTTATTTTGTGTCTTACAGGCACTGTCTTCTTCTTTGATGTCTTCTTCTTACATGTCTTCTTTCGGTCTTCGTTGACTGACCTCAATAATAAAGAGTCAAGTAGCAAAACGAGGACTTGTCTTTTGATTGAGAGACTTCCCTTTCTGCTCTGGATTCAAACGACCACCACAGCAATCATCACCAAACCCCCCATAACCGCTCGCTCCATCACATATACATATATATATATATATATATATCATATATATTGAGAGAGAGAGTGTGTGTGTGTATATATATATGTGTGTGTGTGTGTTTGTGAGTGTTCGTTCGTTCCTTGATTTAATGTCTTTTCACTATGTGATATTAGTGATATTGTGAGTGTGTATGTGTGTGTGTGTTTGTGAGCGTGTGTGTATGTGTGTTTGTGTATGTGTATGTGTTCCATGGACAGCAAAGAAAACAAACAAGACAGTCTTGAAGGAGGCAGACACAAGAAGATCACTTATAAAGAAGATCAGGAAAAGACAAGAATCATTTATAGGAAATTTTATGGGGAAAGAGAAATTAAAGCATCTGGTCACAACAGGAAAGCTAGAGGGAAAGAGAGCACCATGTAGACCCATGTAGACCTACAGGATGGCTGAGGACAGACAGGGTGGGAGATGTACTTGCAGCGACAAGGGGTAGATTGGTATTGAGGGCCATGATCGCCAACACCATGCAGCAGGGCACATGATGATGATGTTAAAGCTTTGTGCAAAATTAGGCTTTTGTCATGACTGTTTTGGTTCTTCTTGATAACGATTACATTGATGATGTCTAGACATGCGTATGATTTATTTACTCTCTCTCTCTCTCTTTTTATATATTTTTTTACCCTGTCTTGCAGAAATTACCAAGTGGCTGGTGCGTACAGAAACAAGAAAGTGAAGGCAAATGCATCTACTGGAATTATCGACACACATCGGATGGTGGACAGACACTGGTGTTTGAGTTTGCCGGAATTGGAGTTGACTCTGGTGACTATATGTGCATTGCCACTGATGGGCAAACAACTCTTAATAGAACTTTCAACGTCCAGGTTGTCAGTAAGTGTAATAATATTTTGTGTTTGTGTATTCATTCTGTTTGTCATTTATTCATTCATTCTTATTTATTCAAACAGACAGATAACAAACTTTTCCAAATCTGCCCTAGTCTGAAAGAAATTTTCCCATCTGCTGCAGGGAACCCTAAGAAAGAGACTGTGTTATGTAGGTTACATATTGTTATGTAGGTTACACACGGGTCACACATCCTACACTCATTTGTACCTTTTAAAAAATGAAGAAGCACCGTGGTGTATACCATGTGACGAGCCGTTGAACGTCAGACACCTGGTCCTTGATTGCTGGGACTTGTACGATGTGAGACACAAGAATTAAATACATGTTCTTATTCTATTTTCATTTATTTCTGATTTCAATTTGCTTGAAGTTAGTTGAACACTGGCAGTTATTTGAATTGGATCCTTTCCTCACAAGTCTGGCATCTGATATTGTTTCTGGCCATCTAATGCCATTGATTATCTCAGTTATCATTCATTGGTTGAAGAATAATGATAGTTGTTGTTTTACTTGACTTTTTCATCTACTTCTGTTGAAAAATGTGACAGGGAGAGGTTCCACTGTGGGGATGTTGGGGCTTCTGTCAGTATAAATAGCATCCCCGCCTTCTGGAAATTCTGTGCTAGAAATTTCTTCTTTTCTGTCACTGTCTTTGTTTCTGCCTTGTTCCTTTGCTTTCTGTCGTTTCTTCCTATCATTTTCTACCTTGCTGGTCCATTCACCTGTATGTGTTCAATAAAGTCTTATGTACTTTCTCTTAGGATTGATAATTGGGCACATGTATTAAGTGCATTTTTGGCTCTAGGGAGGTGAGATATGCGGAAGCCATTTTAGGTAATTTATGCCTGTTTTCATATATGGTTTGGTTTCCTTAGGTATGCATAAATTTGTATTCAGGTGTTTTTTTAAATCCCCTGTGCGATAAGTTGGACGGAGTGATCAATGCCAAGGGCATGTCCTTAGATTATGTGTGCGAATGCATTGATATATGTTTTTAATTTTCTTTTCTTTTTTCCTGTTGAAGTTTTTTGTTTTGAAGTGGTTATAGCCCTGATGTGGTTCTACACAGTCGGCTGGGCTTTAAACAACAATAACAGTAACCTCTCTGTCCACCCATTGTTATCAGGGCTCTGAAGCCCAGGCATCTGGTGCTGTAGACTTATAAAGTTATATAATAATAATAATTACAATATTTATATAGCGCAAAATCTTGATAAAATCAAATCTAAGCACTGAAACAGACACGCGCACACACACCACACACACACACACACATACACACACATACACACACACACACACACACACACACACACACACACACACACACACACACACACACACACATGCGCATGGCTATAAATGGGGAGAAAGAATAAAAGCAATGGAAAATTATAGAGAGCATATTATATACAATTATATATTACAATGTGACTTGAATTATAATTGTAATGATGATGTTGACAGTAGTATAGTAATGATGATAATGACAGTGATAACAATGATAATTTATCATGACATGATTTGGCTGGGTACTCACCATGAGAATGGCATATAATGAAATCAGATTGAATTTGTTTTTGTTTCATTTAATTTCACATAAGAGGAAAAGGAGATTTTAGTATGGCTTGACCTTGTTGGCTTTTTTCCTGTCATTTTCCATCTTTTTTTTAATTTTTATAAAAGAATGGAGGTTATTTCATATGAACAGAGAAGTGAGAGAGTGTGTGTGTGTGTGTGTGTGTGTGTGTGTGTGTGTGTGTACACGTGTGTGTGTGTGTACATGTGTGTGTGTGTACATGTGTACATGTGTACATGTGGTGTGTGTGTGTGTGTGTGTGTGTGTGTGTGTGTGTGTGGTGTACATGTGTGTATACATGTGTGGTGTTGTGTGTGTGTGTGTGTGTGTGTGTGTGTGTGTGTGTTTATGTGTGTGCACGGATGTGTGGTGTGTGTGTGTGTGTGTGTGTGTGTGTGTGCATGAGTGTGTGCGTGTGTGTGCATGAGTGTGTGCGTGTGTGTGTTTCTGTGTGTGTGTGTGTGGGAGGGGGGGGGGGAGTCAAGAATGTGAATTTTTGAGGAGTCACAGATGCATAAGGTTAGATGTCATGGCAGGAAGGTCAGAGTCACAGGGACCCCAAAACAGTGCTCCAAATCAGCACTTTTTGAAAAAGGTGTGTGAACAGCACTTTCTCAGGAGTGTCTGACAACACTTACATTTTGTTTTCCTTGTTGTGATGGAAGGGAGAGGGACTATTAGTGCCATACACATTGAGTGTGATGGAAGGGAGAGGGACTATTAGTGCCATACACATTGAGTGTGATGGAAGGGAGAGGGACTATTAGTGCCATACACATTGAGTGTGATGGAAGGGAGAGGGACTATTAGTGCCATACACATTGAGTGTGATGGAAGGGAGAGGGACTATTAGTGCCATACACATTGAGTGTGATGGAAGGGAGAGGGACTATTAGTGCCATACACATTGAGTGTGATGGAAGGGAGAGGGACTATTAGTGCCATACACATTGAGTGTGATGGAAGGGAGAGGGACTATTAGTGCCATACACATTGAGTGTGATGGAAGGGAGAGGGACTATTAGTGCCATACACATTGAGTGTGATGGAAGGGAGAGGAACTATTAGTGCCATACACATTGAGTGTGATGGAAGGGAGAGGAACTATTAGTGCCATACACATTGAGTGTGATGGAAGGGAGAGGAACTATTAGTGCCATACACATTGAGTGTGATGGAAGGGAGAGGAACTATTAGTGCCATACACATTGAGTGTGATGGAAGGGAGAGGAACTATTAGTGCCATACACATTGAGTGTGATGGAAGGGAGAGGAACTGTTAGTGCCATACACATTGAGTGTGATGGAAGGGAGAGGAACTGTTAGTGCCATACACATTGAGTGTGATGGAAGGGAGAGGAACTGTTAGTGCCATACACATTGAGTGTGATGGAAGGGAGAGGAACTGTTAGTGCCATACACATTGAGTGTGATGGAAGGGAGAGGAACTGTTAGTGCCATACACATTGAGTGTGATGGAAGGGAGAGGAACTGTTAGTGCCATACACATTGAGTGTGATGGAAGGGAGAGGAACTGTTAGTGCCATACACATTGAGTGTGATGGAAGGGAGAGGAACTGTTAGTGCCATACACATTGAGTGTGATGGAAGGGAGAGGAACTGTTAGTGCCATACACATTGAGTGTGATGGAAGGGAGAGGAACTGTTAGTGCCATACACATTGAGTGTGATGGAAGGGAGAGGAACTGTTAGTGCCATACACATTGAGTGTGATGGAAGGGAGAGGAACTGTTAGTGCCATACACATTGAGTGTGATGGAAGGGAGAGGAACTGTTAGTGCCATACACATTGAGTGTGATGGAAGGGAGAGGAACTGTTAGTGCCATACACATTGAGTGTGATGGAAGGGAGAGGAACTGTTAGTGCCATACACATTGAGTGTGATGGAAGGGAGAGGAACTGTTAGTGCCATACACATTGAGTGTGATGGAAGGGAGAGGAACTATTAGTGCCATACACATTGAGTGTGATGGAAGGGAGAGGAACTATTAGTGCCATACACATTGAGTGTGATGGAAGGGAGAGGAACTATTAGTGCCATACACATTGAGTGTGATGGAAGGGAGAGGAACTATTAGTGCCATACACATTGAGTGTGATGGAAGGGAGAGGAACTATTAGTGCCATACACATTGAGTTGAATAACGTTTTAGATTTCTTGATAGAGGCAGACACAAAAAGATCATTCATAAGAAAGATTAGAAAAAGACAGGCAACATTTATAGGCCATTTTATGAGGAAAGGGGAATTAGAGCACTTGGTCACAACAGGAAAGCTGGAGGGAAAGAGAACACCAGGATAGCCAGGACAATAGGCCAAGCCAAAACAGCATTCAAGAAGATGAAAAGCATTTGTACCAACACATGCCTATCAATTAACATCAGGAAGAGAGTTCTTGAATGTGATATAGAACCGATAATGTTGTACGGTTGTGAGGTGTGGACTGTCAACACGCAAAGCCAGAACAAGATTGAGGCAGCCGAGATGTGATTTCCAAGAAGAATGTTGAGAGTTCCATGGACAACAAAGAAAACAAACGAGACGGTCTTGATGGAGGCAGACACAAAAAGATCATTCATAAGGAAGATTAGGAAAAGACAAGCAACATTTATAGGCCATTTTATGTGGAAAGGAGAGTTAGAGCACCTGGTCACAACAGGAAAGTTGGAGGGAAAGAGAACACCAGGTAGACCCTGGGAGAAAATATTGGGCAGACTAGCAGGGTGGCTGAGGACAGAGAGGATGGGAGATGTGTTTGCGGCAACAAGGGATGGATGCATATGGAGGGCCATGATTGCCAATGCCATGCGGCAGGGCACATGATGATGATGATGATGATGATGATGATGGTGGTCTACCACTGTTCTCACTTCACATCAAATTTGATCTCATCCGATACTTCTTGTAGACCACAGTGATGTTGTGAAGTACGTTGTCTGGATTTCATGTCATGATTTTTGTATGAATAAAAGGGAGATTGTTACAATGGCTTGACCATCTTGTCGTTATTTTTTTTGTTTTTAAATTACAGGCTGCAATGATAATCCTAACATCACGTTTCAAGTGCCCACAAACTCCCAAGCGTCTGTGGGAAGCACGTACGTCCAAGAATGCGAAGGAAATTTTGGATGCAATGGGGCTGTCGCCAGTGGCAGCCTGGCCTGGTGGTCGTATGTTAATGAGCAAGGTCATACTCAGAATCTGACAGAAGGGCAGTATGGTCGCTATTCTGTAAATGTGACTGTTAGGTAAGTTGTGTGGCATGTGTGTGTGTGTGTATTTGTGTGGTGTGTGTTATGTGTGCATGTGTGATAGGTGGAGGGAGTCAAAGGGATCATTTTGTTCAGGGAAAATGAGATATGCTGAAACAATTTTAGGTGATGTAGGCTTGTTTTTATATATATATGGTTTAGTGTCCTTAGTTATGTTTAAATTTGGATTCAGGTATGCCTACATTTTTTAAAATCCAGTGTGTGATAAATTGGAGAGAGTGGTCAGCACCAGGGGCATCTCCTTAGGTTATCTGTGAATGCATTGATATGTATAATTAATTTTCTTTTCCAGTTTTTATTCTGTTGGAATACTGTATATGTTTTGAAATGGTTTCAGCCCTGATATGGCTCTACACAGTCGGCTTGGCTTTAAATCTTCCCGCCATGGTCGCAATCAAGTGACTTCCCGTACGCCCGCCATGGTCGCATTTGTGTGACTTGGAGGGGTCATGCTAAATGATATCTTTTCATGCGGTTACAAAACTTCTGTCAGCTCCACTGGTGAATGCAGGCGACTGTGCTATTTTTAAACTTTACCCAGCGACCTAGTTTTTCAGCAGGAAGGCTGAAGTATGGCTTTGTTAACTGTCGGAATTTACGTCACGTTTTCTCCAAAGCGTTTTCTCCAAAATGGCTGGAAATCGACACGCATTGTCTACCACTCCGAGTAGAATAAGCAGACAGCTGACTTTGTGTGTAGATTTTCCATTGCTTTTCCTCATTTATTATAATGATATCTGGCGCACTACTCATGAAATAAGGTCAGTAGTACAACTAATAAAACGTATGAAAAAAAATTGTTTTCTTTATATTATGACTATGAAAAAATTGTTTGTTTTCTTTATGATATGACTATCTGTGGAATAATCAATCAAGCGCATAAACATAAGTAAGCATTCATATATAAATACAATATCTGCCCTTTACACAGCAAAAAAACCCCCCAAAAAACCCCCCAAAAACAAGTAAGTGAAAATCTTTAATAGTCTTTGAGATATAAGCTTTTAAAAATGCATACTGCGCTGCAAAATTGGCTGCCCAAAATATACTTGGCACTGAGGAGTGCCGTTTCTGGGGAAACTTGGCAGTGAAAGAGTTAACCTTTTCACTGTGTCCACCAACATTCTGCATTGTCAACCATGCTAGTAAAGGCAAACCTTAACCTTTTGACTCCCTCACCCTATCAACCAGCTTCCTGCAGCTGGTGGATAGGTGAGGGAGTTAAAGGGTTAAATTTTTGCAGTTGGTGGATAGGGTGTGGGAGTCAGGGTTCAACAAAATAACAACAACAATAACAACAACAATAACCCTGTACTCACCAAGCAGAATCAAATCCGATACTTTCTAATCAGAAGTCTGAAGCCTTACCCACCTTACTATCATGCTTGTTGATGTGGTTATTATCTTTATAATGTCTGTCACTACATCATTACTTCATCTTGAGTCCCTGTGAGGATGCCAGAGGTTATTTCAGCATAAACAGCTCCCCATCTTCTGGAAATTCTGTGCTGGAAATTTCCTTTTTTTCTGTCACCTCTTTGTTTCTGCCTTGTTCCTTTGCTTTCTGTCATTTCTTCCAATCATTTTCTGCCTTGCTGGTCCATTCACCTGTATGCACTCGATAAAGTCTGACATACTATCTCTTGGGATTGATAATTAGGTAAATGTATTAAGTGCATTTTTGGCTGTGGGGGAAATGTGATTTACATAAACAGTTTTACATAATTTGGCCCAGTTTAATATATGTCTTTTTATGTCCTTAGCTTATTCATTTGAATTCACGTTTATTTTTTTTTAATCCCCCTGGTGATAAATTGGGTGGAATTGTCAGTGCCAGTGGCATATCCTTAGATTATATGGATGAATGGATTGATATGTGTACTTACTTTTCTTTTGCAGCTGTTTTTGTTTGTTTGTTTCAGGTGTTTTGTATGTTTTTAAATGGTTATAGCCCTGCTGTGCTTTGTGCAGTCGGTTGGGCTTTAACCCTTTGACTCCCGCACCCTATCCACCAACTGCAAAAACTTAACCCTTTGACTCCCTCACCCTGTCCACCAGCTTCCTGCAGGAAGCTGGTGGACAGGGTGAGGGAGTCAAAGGGTTAAGTTTTTGCTCTGCTAGCATGGTTGACAAAGCAGGTTGCTGGTGGACAGGGTGCGGGAGTCAAAGGGTTAAACAACAATGACAGTGTCAATTAATCTTGCAACAAATGGTTGTTGATTTAAATTTTATCATTTCTGTCATTTCCAGTGAAGATGAAACAAAGAAAGCGGCCGTTCTGACAATTCACAGCGTGATGAAGGAAGACTTCGGCAGAGTGTTCACCTGCCATTTGAAAAGGAGGGATATGCCTGAAGTTGGCTTCAACTTCTCCATCACCGAAATAGGTATGTGTACTCTGAATAATCAGTCCCACCTGTCTCACCTGTCGGCGTCACCGGGTTCAGTGTTGGCCGCTGCATTCTTTGACACTGCCACCCCTGTCCAGACGGCTCTGTCTTGACGTTTGTGGACAGCTTCTTAAATATTTAGGCCACTGATGTGAGTAATGTTCTTGATGTATGAGATTGGAAGAATAATCTTGAGAAAAGTAAAACTGAAACTACTGTGTGGAAAACACCCCATGTTGGCTGGGAGGAAGGGTGGAGAGGTTGTTTCTGGAAAAGCTGGCAAGAAAGTTCAAGCTGCCATGAGGCCACACACTTGAGGAGACTGCTTTTTCTATTGCTGCTTTTATTGTCATGATTTTAGTTCTGTATTTATTTAATCATCTGTGTTTTGTTGTTGTGTGATAATGGATTTAGCGTGTGATATTTGAGCTGCTGTCCCCAGAGAGAATGCATTGTCGCAGTGCCACCCCCCCCCCCCCCCCCCCCCACCACCACCACTTTTTGTTTTGTTTGTTTTTGTTTCTGTATCCATGTATTTTTTTTTACTCTGATTTTTCTATAGAATTTTACCAAGGACAACTCCTTTGTTGTCATGGGACCTTTAATGTGCGCTGAGTGGGTGACAGGTCTGTACTTTATGCTTATAATCATAATATATCTCGGCATCAACCAGGCTCAAGAGATACAGACACCTGCAGTACTGGTCTGGCAATTTGAGAATGTTGAACGGCGCATCCGAAAAGTGAATGAGACTTGACTGTGTGGTCCCTGTTTGCCCAATCAGGAGCTGGTCAGGCTGAAAAATCCCACAGTAATAATTTTTTTTTTGATTGATGGGGATTTGAACCCAGAGCCTCCCAGAAAGCAGTCTGTTGCATAACCACTTCACAGTATTGTCATCATTATAACTACATATGACTGAAGCGGTGGAGAATCTCGCTTGTCTCATCTGTCGGCGTCACCTGGTTCGGTGTTGGCCGCTGCACAGTTGGATACCACCATCTCCCTCCAGGCCGCTCTGTCTTGACTTTTGTGGACAACTTCTTGAATATTTAGGCCACTGATGTTGGTTATGTTCTCCATGTAGGAGATCGGAGGTCTGCCTTTCTTCCTTTTTGCCACTGTTTTTCCTTGAAAGATGGTTGCCATGAGGTCCGTGTTCTTGTTGCGTAACACATGGTCAGTGTATTTTACTCTTCTCCTGTTGATGTCTGCTAGTTGTTTTCTGGTGGTATCGAGAGAGTGGAGAGTGGGTTTACTAAGAACTGAACGACTGGATGTTTCAGAGAGCAGAACAGATATACGGAAATACATGGGTCTGATAATTGGGCTGTGTGCGCTGGGGGTGATCGGTGCCATTGTTGTGCTACTGACATGGGGATACTGCCGCCCTCCGCTGGTGTTCTCTTTCAAATCCGCCTTCAATAATCTACCCAAAAGAGGTGAGAGAGAG
>JAPXFY010000433.1:5000-7500 GCA_030674185.1 Monoplex corrugatus | reverse complement strand
ACAGGCACACACCAACACACACACTCACACAGAAAGACGTACAAAAATCTTGTTATATGAGCAAACAGGTATACACCAACACACACACTCACACAGAAAGAAGTACAAAAATCTTGTTATATGAGCAAACAGGATACACCACACACACACATCACACAGAAAGACGTACAAAAATCTTGTTATATGAGCAAACAGGCATACACCAACACACACACTCACACAGAAAGACGTACAAAAATCTTGTTATATGAGCAAACAGGCACACACCAACACACACACTCACACAGAAAGACGTACAAAAATCTTGTTATATGAGCAAACAGGCATAACACCAACACACACACTCACACAGAAAGACGTACAAAAATCTTGTTATATGAGCAAACAGGCATACACCAACACACACACTCACACAGAAAGAAGTACAAAAATCTTGTTATATGAGCAAACAGGCACACACCAAACAACACACTCACACAGAAAGACGTACAAAAATCTTGTTATATGAGCAAACAGCATAACACCAACACACACACTCACACAGAAAGACGTACAAAAATCTTGTTATATGAGCAAACAGGACACACCAACACACACACTCACACAGAAAGACGTACAAAAATCTTGTTATATGACAAACAGGCATACACCAACACACACACTCACACAGAAAGACGTACAAAAATCTTGTTATATGAGCAAACAGGCATACACCAACACACACACTCACACAGAAAGACGTACAAAAATCTTGTTATATGAGCAAACAGGCATACACCAACACACACACTCACACAGAAAGACGTACAAAAATCTTGTTATATGAGCAAACAGGCATACACCAACACACACACTCACACAGAAAGAGACGTACAAAAATCTTGTTATATGAGCAAACAGGCACACACCAACACACACACTCACACAGAAAGACGTACAAAAATCTTGTTATATGAGCAAACAGGTATACACCAACACACACACTCACACAGAAAGACGTACAAAAATCTTGTTATATGAGCAAACAGGTATACACCAACACACACACCACACAGAAAGACGTACAAAAATCTTGTTATATGACAAACAGGCATACACCAACACACACACTCACACAGAAAGACGTACAAAAATCTTGTTATATGAACAAACAAGGCATACACCAACACACACACTCACACAGAAAGAAGTACAAAAATCTTGTTATATGAGCAAACAGGCATACACCAACACACACACTCACACAGAAAGACGTACAAAAATCTTGTTATATGACAAACAGGCATACACCAACACACACACTCACACAGAAAGACGTACAAAAATCTTGTTATATGAGCAAACAGGTATACACCAACACACACTCACACAGAAAGACGTACAAAAATCTTGTTATATGAGCAAACAGGCATACACCAACACACACACTCACACAGAAAGACGTACAAAAATCTTGTTATATGAACAAACAGGACATACACCAACACACACACTCACACAGAAAGACGTACAAAAATCTTGTTATATGAACAAACAGGCATACACCAACACACACACTCACACAGAAAGACGTACAAAAATCTTGTTATATGAGCAAACAGGCATACACCAACACACACACTCACACAGAAAGACGTACAAAAATCTTGTTATATGACAAACAGGCATACACCAACACACACATCACACAGAAAGACGTACAAAAATCTTGTTATATGAGCAAACAGGCATACACCAACACACACACTCACACAGAAAGACGTACAAAAATCTTGTTATATGAGCAAACAGGTATACACCAACACACACACTCACACAGAAAGACGTACAAAAATCTTGTTATATGAACAAACAGGCATACACCAACACACACACTCACACAGAAAGAGTACAAAAATCTTGTTATATGAGCAAACAGGCATACACCAACACACACACTCACACAGAAAGACGTACAAAAATCTTGTTATATGAGCAAACAGGCATACACCAACACACACACTCACACAGAAAGACGTACAAAAATCTTGTTATATGAAGCAAACAGCATACACCAACACACACACTCACACAGAAAGACGTACAAAAATCTTGTTATATGAGACAAACAGGCATACACCAACACACACACTCACACAGAAAGACGTACAAAAATCTTGTTATATGACAAACAGGCATACACCAACACACACACTCACACAGAAAGACGTACAAAAATCTTGTTATATGAGCAAACAGGTATACACCAACACACACACTCACACAGAAAGACGTACAAAAATCTTGTTATATGAGCAAACAGGCATACACCAACACACACACTCACAGAAAGAAGTACAAAAATCTTGTTATATGAGCAAACAGACATACACCAACACACACACTCACACAGAAAGAAGTACAAAAATCTTGTTATATGAGCAAACAGGTATACACCAACACACACACTCACACAGAAAGACGTACAAAAATCTTGTTATATGAGCAAACAGGCATACAC
>JAPXFY010004334.1:15000-18335 GCA_030674185.1 Monoplex corrugatus | reverse complement strand
CCCCCCCCCCCCCCTGCAACCCTGCTTGCCATTTTTCGCATCGTAGAGGCTGGTGTTCCCGACCCCTATCCCCTGTCTGGTACGCTTCATGCTGACCCGTTAGTGCTATAAAAGGACTTTTGTAGAGATCATCGATAAATGATGTTTAGAAACTGAAAAGCTTTTTGGGTTTGGGAAATGCCCTTTATGTGGTAAGGGGGGGTAGGGTTACGAATTATTAGCTGAGTTTTTGTTCGGGTTAAAGGGGTTTTGGTTTGGAAAATTTGTGTGTGTCTGTGGGGGGGGGGGGGGGGGGGATGTAGAATTTTCGAAATTATCATTCGGATTTCTTTTTGAAACCCGTGGTAAGGTAAAAAACGAGTTATTTTTGGTGTGTGGCGGTGGCAATTTTCCCCCTTTTTGCCCCCAAAAAAAGTTTTTTAAAAAAAAAAAAAAACAAGTTTAAAAATTCGGTTTAAAGGGGGAAATATATACGATTTTTGGGGAAATGGATTTTTTTCATATTTTTTGGGGTTTGTTTGATTGTTTGATTGTTTGTTTGTTTGTTTTTTGGGGTTGGTTGGTTGGTTTTTTGGGTTTGGGCCCTGGTTTGGTTGGTTGGTTGGTTGGTTGGTTGGTTGGGGGGTTTGGGTTTGGGTTTGGTTTGGTTGGCGGGTTTGGGTTTTGGTTGTTTGGGTTTGGGTTTTGGTTGGTTGGTTGGTTTTTTGGGTTTGGGTTTGGTTGGGCGGTTTGGGTTTGGGTTTGGGTTTGGGTTTGGGCCCGGGTTTATTTGGGTTTGGTTGGTTGGCTAATTGGTTGTTTTCTTGCTTGCTTGTTTGCTTGATAGCTTGCTTGTTTAGATATTAGTAAAAGGGTTTTGTAGTAGGGCGGTATATGCTAATTTTTGAAAGTGAAAGATTATTTTTGGGGGAAAGGTAAATTTTTCCGGATTAGAGGTAGAAAAATCTTCTGGGTTTTAAAATTGTGGGGTACTTCTGGCCTTGGGGGGAAATCATTTGGTTGGGAAGTTCCCCCAGATTTTTGGTTTTGAAAATAAGAATCTGTTGTTGTTTTTTGCTTTTTTTTTCTTTCTCGGAATTAAAAGAAAAAAAACATTCTAATTTTTTTTCCACTCCTCCGCCCCCCCGCCGCGCTGCCCTTCTCTCTCTCTCTCTCTCTCCCTCTCTCTTCTCTCTCTCCTCTCTCATCCCTCCATCTGCCCATCCATCTCCCCTTTTCACCACCCACATTCCACCTCACCTCCATCTTCCATCTCTGTCCCTGTTTTACCACGACGCTGACAAGTCTGGTTAACCTGAACGCGGACACACCAAACGAGTTGAAGGGGTGGATAAGTACTGATGACTGATTCATGGCCACCAGATGGGCATCATTTGTCTGGGAAAGTTCAGGCAGGTCGCCACCTGTCCTCCCTCAACGGTCTGTCTATCCTGTTTCCAACTCCCACCCCCACCCCCCATGCTACCCCCCCACCTCTAAAACTGTCTACCAGACCACCACCCATGGCTACCCTCTCTAGAACTTGATTTTATGACCTCCCACCCTCGCACCGTTAAATTCATCTCAGTTTAATTGTCAGTTTATTTCTGTTCAATATTTATCACTTAATCCACATTGCGAAATCATGGCATACTATCACACACCATGCGCATGAGTCTTACTTCCACTTAACACGAATGCAAATCTATCATGAAATTAACGAAAATAAAATGAAAGTAATGGGAGGTTCAAAGTGGGTTTAAACAAACTTTCTTCAATGACATACATGAGATGTGAGCGTAACAGCAATACAGCATGGGTGGAGCGTGAAGCCATGGGAAAATATGAAAATAACGATGATAATGATACATTTGCTTGCAATAAACAAGAGTTATAAAATGACCGTGATTTAGAAAGGAATGAAAGTGCACACAAGTGCTCTCATACCTTTCTCGATGATTTGTTTTAGTATAGCAAAAATATAGGGTAGAAGACTACCGACTGATGATAGTAGACAGTCAAAAGATGTGGATGGTTTTGACAATAAAATGTACCTATCGCTGGGAAGGTTTGGAAAAAATATCACCGGTTTGACACATGGAATGCTTATATAGTAGCAATATTCCATAGAAAATGATGCATTTGGTTTGGAGTGGGTATGGGTATATTTTAGACCAGGAAAATTTGTGGTTTCAAATATTCAAAATGGAAGTTTGTTTGAAAACAAAACAAAACGTTACCTTATTTTAAAATGTGAATATTTTCAGATTCCACTGTGCAGTCGAAAAAGTTTGATCTGACACATTAAAAGGCCTCTGTTTGAGGCCTCTGTTAGAAAGGAATCTCAATTAAAAAAAACTCATGATTTTAAATAAAATGGGGGATGTGGCCATTTTGAGAATATCTGTCTTAAAAAGAAATGTGACATATTACTGGAATGAAACAGTGGAAGAAAATAGTTGTAAAGGTATGCAAAATAGCACCACAAAAAAAAAAAACTGGTTTTGAAAAGTGTGAAAGTGAAAAAGTCGTTTTGTAAAAAGAAAAAGACTTGGAAGTGGGAATGTTATTGTTCATACAATAGAAAGGCTTTGTTTAGAAATAAAGGTATGCATTTTAAAATGTGGTACGTTTTCATTGAAAATGGATTTATTTCCCTTTGGAAGGGGAAACTGTTCAGTTTAGTAAAGAGGAAAGTCAGAAACAATTCAGTTTAGAATAGAAAAGAGGAAACACAGAAACTATTCAGTTTACGAAAAGGGAAACTCATCTGGTTTGGAACATGGAATGAAGCACACATTTACTCTTTTTCTTCGTGTCTCCGATTCACAAGCCATTTCTATTCTTAGTGAGAGTTATTCCTCCACTCCTAAAGCTACACCGGTTTAAAACTGTCGTCGTTAACCTGTCACCAGGTCTGGAAGAGACTAGACACAGAGATAAGGTACAGGTGTTTGGATCCCCAGTAACGGTGCGTTTGGACTTCAGACTTTGTTCCGGAGGTGTTCGTCACAGTCGGACTATTCCACATGCGCTCCATCCAAACATGCCAATAAATATGTGACAGATTCTTCAAGACTATACAAAACGCTGTGAGTTAGCAACATCTTGGAAAAAAGGAGGATGGGTGTGGGAAAGGATGTTTCAAGACAATGAATACTTACTACTAATACTACTATTACTTTTACTACTCCTACAACTAAATTTTATACTGCTACAACTACTTCCACCACTATTACTATTAATATTATAACTGCTACTTCTACTACTAATACTACTACTAATACTACTATTGCTCCTGCTACTGCTACTACTACTACTACTACAACTACTACTACTACTACTACTACCACTAC
>JAPXFY010004334.1:5000-10000 GCA_030674185.1 Monoplex corrugatus | reverse complement strand
GAGGGAAGAGAAAACGGTTTACAGACGTAAGGATATCTGTGGAACGGATCTTCCATACGATAAACAATTAACTACTACTACTACTACTACTACTACTACTACTACTACTACTACTACTACTACTACTACTACTACTACTACTACTACTACTGCTGCTGCTGCTGGCTGCTACTACTACTACTACTACTGCTGCTGCTGCTGCTGCTGCTGCTACTACTACTACTACTGCTGCTGCTGCTGCTGCTACTACTACTATTACTACTACTGCTGCTGCTGCTACTACTACTACTACTACTACTACTACTGCTGCTGCTGCTGCTACTAACTACTATTACTACTACTGCTGCTGCTACTACTACTACTACTGCTGCTGCTGCTACTACTACTATTACTACTACTACTACTGCTGCTACTACTACTACTACTACTACTACTGCTGCTGCTGCTGCTGCTACTACTACTACTACTGCTGCTGCTGCTGCTACTACTACATACATACACACACACACACACACACACACACACACACACACATGCACGCGCGCTTGCTTCCACAAGTTCTACTTCATATAAACATAACAGAAACGTTCACTCACATAATCGATGAAGCATGCATACATGCGCTGCCATACACTCACACGCACACACATATACACATATACACCACACACACATTACCACACACACATACAAACACACATACACACACATACAAACACACACATACACATACAAACACACACACACACACACACACACACACACACACACACACACACACACACATACACGCACACATGCGCTTGCACAAGCTCCACCCTCATACAGGTATACTGAAACGTGCACTCACACAACGTCATCATCATCATCATCATCATCATCATCATCAAAGACCATTTGTTTTTCAGGTTAATATAAACGTTGCATTGATCATACATACTGGCGCATGCGCACACGTACGCAAATGAACTCACACATATTCACACACATGTACTCTCTCTCTTGCTCTCTCTCTCTCTCTCTCTCTCTCTCTCTCTCTCACACACACACACACACACACACCATTATGCGCACATACTCACACACACACACACACACACACACACACACTCACGCACGCACGATCGCACACACACACGCACAAGCGCGCACGTGCGTACACACACACACACACATACACACGCACACACAAACACACACACACACACACACACACACACACACACAACACACACACACACACACACACACACACACACACACACACACACACAACACATACACTCACAACCCTGCACAAACTGATGAAGCCTGATTGTTCTAAAAGTTTTGAATACTTTTCTCTTGCTCGTGAAATCGTTTGATGTTACCTTATATAGTACATTGCCTTTATGATGTCATAGATTTACTCACCCCATAGACTTATCTGATCTGATCTGATCTGATCTGATCTGATCTGATCTGATCTGATCTGATCTGATCTGATCTGATCTGATCTTATCTTATCTTATCTTATCTTGTCTTGTCTTGTCTTGTCTTGTCTTGTCTTGTCTGATCTGATCTGATCTGATCTGATCTGATCTGATCTGATCTTATCTTATCTGATCTGATCTGATCTGATCTCGTCTTGTTTTGTCTTGTTTTGTCTGATCTGATCTGATCTGATCTGATCTGATCTGATCTGATCTGATCTGATCTGATCTGATCTTATATTATCTTATCTTATCTTGTCTTATCTTATCTTATCTTATCTTGTCTCGTCTTGTCTTGTCTCGTCTTGCCTTGTCTTGTCTATTCATTCGTTCGTTATTTATTTCTTTATTTGATCAGTCATTCTTATTAATACTTTGTTTTCGTCTGAAAGCACATTTATGAATAGACGTTATAAGAAACAAATAACTAACGAACGCAAAGTAGTGTTCTTAATGAGAACGAAAAGGAGACGCACTTGACTTAATTTAACACTGAATTTAACCGTTCTCCAAGCAATGCCCGGAACTAATTGCGTTCATCTCTCTGCTGTTAGGTTATCAGCTAACCTGCACACAAGGTTGAGGATGTGTTTTTTAATCAAGTTTCCAGTCTTTCAGCAGTGCTGAGTAGGCACCCTGTTAAGTACATTTCTCTGCTCGGCGAGACTGTTATTCCTAACCCGGAACATCCGTCTCCGATAGCATCGGTCCCTGACGCCAGAATGGTTATTACTTTCATATGCAGCTAAAAGGAGGAAGAGAGAGGGAGAGAGAGAGAGAGAGAGAGAGAGAGAGAGAGAGAGAGAGAGAGAGAGAGAGAGAGAGAGGAGAGAGAGAGAGAGAGAGAGAGAAGGAAAAAAAGAAAGCCATGGATTAGCTATTTTTGTGTGTAAGGTTGAACTCATGCCTCACGTCTCACGCTTCATACTTCACGCCTCACATTTCATGCACTGGGCCACAGGAGCTCACGCTTCACTGCTCACGCGTCTGTTTTGTGTTGACGGTGCCAGAATACAGTGCTGTTTGCTTAATTGATCAGAAACAATATTCGTGGTTTGTTTCTTTTTTTTCCGAAGATGGATTCTTCAAACGAAGAAGACCTTCTCTGATTTTGCTCTTGCTCAGGAGGAGGAGGAAGCGAAAGAGACAAAGCATATGGTGCCGAGAACATTTCTTCCTTACAGAATCACGAGGAGAATTCCACCGTACCTTCCATCATCTCCTTAACTTTGGGTTCGTTCAGAATCTTCACCAAGTCTTCCAGACCTGTGTGTGTGTTTTTTGTTTGTTTGTTTTTATCTGTGTCCTTGTGGTCAGGCACACGCGGATTCCAGAGAAGAGGCCTTGCTCGGACCAACTAGATCGATTTTTCTTTGTAATCATCCTTTCTGTATATGAGGAGAATTAAAATGGCCAAATAGTAACCAGGAACTTCAACTTCACGCATCGCAAAAAGTGGACAGTCCCACTTCTCCGCTCACGCGTGAACCGTGAACCATGAAGCGTGAAGCGTGAGTGGAGTTGTATGCCCCCCCGCACAAGAAAGACCTCGTCTGTATATATATATATATTCTATTCACGCGTGAGGCGTGAAGCATGAGACGTGAGGCGTGAGTTTCTACGGCCCAGCAGCCTAACAGGGTTTTTTTGAGAGCTAGTGGAAGGTTGGCTGACAAAGATCTTGTCCTCCAGAGGTACACGAGTGCAGGCAAACACTGCAGTGAAAGATTGTAAACGATTTCGAGGAGGTTCTATTGAATATGATGTACACATAGTTATCTTGACAGGCTGTCAAAAATGTGCACAACAAATCTTTTGAATGGTTTTGCATGCGTATACATGCACTGAAAGTAAAGTAGTATTATCAACAGACATTTAATATTCTATGATTTCGTACAATGCAATGGTTTATTACACACACACACGCACACGCACACACACACACGCACACACACACACAAACACACACACACACACACACACAGACTCACACACACACACACACACACACACATACACTCACGCATATAAGAGAGAGAGAAGAGACAGACAGACGGATGGATAGATAGATAGATAGATAGATAGATAGATAGATAGATAGCTGATATACATGTATAATAGATAGATGGACAGATAGTCGGATAGATAGACAGATAGATAGATAGATAGATAGATAGATAGATATATAGATAAGTAGATAGATAGATAGATAGATAGAGATAGATATATAGATAGATAGATAGATAGACAGACAGACAGACAGACAGAAATATAGATAGATAGATAGATAGATAGATAGACAGACAGACAGACATATAGATAAATAGATAGACAGACAGACAGACAGACAGAAAGATAGATAGATAGATAGATAGATAGATAGATAGATAGATAGATAGATAGATAGATAGATAGATAGATAGATAGATAGATAGATAGATAGATAGATAGATGATTAAGGGGACGCACTATCTTGCTCTTCCTTTGTGGCAGGTAATGAAGAGAAGAGAAATCATCAGTTGCATTTATCTTGTTGTCTTTAATTGAATGACCAGCTTATCTTCAGAGGTTCTGGCTTTTCTAAGACTCCAGCTATTCCGTAATGTTGAAAATTGCATCATACTGACACACTTCTTAGCTTACATTTGAATACCGGTCTCTGATAAAACCCATTTTTCAACGCCAGGATGATTATCTTTTTGAGATGCTGATAAAAAAAAAAAAATTAAAAAGAGGAAGAAGAAAGGAATGTAGAGTCATAGGTCAGCTATTTAAAGATGTTTTAAGTGTACTGAAGCCTGTGAGATTCTGTGGAGGCTTGATTTGCAAAGATCTTAAACACTCACGCACGCACGCACGCACGCACGCACGCACGCACGCACGCAAGCAAACACAGACACACACACACGCACACACACACATACACACACACGTACACGCACACGCACACGCACACGCACACACACATTCGCACCCATGCACGTCCACACACACACACTCACACACACACACACACACACACACACACACACACATTCATAGGCATGCACGTCCACACACACACACACACACACACACACACACACACACACACACACACACACACACACACATACACACTCACACACACACACACACACACACACACACACACACACACACACACACACAACACACACACACACTGACTCACTCACTCACACGCACACACACACACACCGCGAAAGACTTCGAAGAGACTTCTAAAACTGATTCAAAATCTTATTTTGATAATCACAAAAATTATTTGTAATATCTTTTGAACTGGCAAGGGTTTGCATTCATATGCAAACACTTAAAGCAGCAGTGTAGTCAATATACATTTGACTCTCTATAAATTCATACTAAACAACGTTGTTAATAAAAAGATAATGGTGTGTGGATTCATACTTAACAATGCTTACTAGTAAACACACACACACACACACACACACACACACACACACACACACACACACACACACACACACACACACACACACATACACA
>JAPXFY010004333.1:15000-18338 GCA_030674185.1 Monoplex corrugatus | reverse complement strand
TCGTCGTCGTCGGCTCCGTCGTCGTCGTCGTCGTCGTCGTCGTCGTCATCATCATCATCATCATCATCATCATCATCATCATCATCATCATCATCGTCATGCATTGGCGATCATGGCCCTCCATACGAATATATCCCTTGTCGCTGCAAGCACATCTCCCACCCTCTCTGTCCTACAAGTCCGTCCAGTATTTTATACCGGAGTCTACCCACAGACATCTTAGATGTTTTTGGGTCTACCTGGTGTTCTCTTTCCCCCGAGCTTTCCTCGGTAGTACTGTGGTCAGTATCCCTGCCTGTCACGCAACAGACCGAGGTTCATTTTTCCTGTCGGGGAGAGCGGTTTCTCAGAACCTGGCCAGCTCAAGGTTTATGTGCAGGCTTAAGGCGTGTGCCATGATCGTTCTGGATCTTGTCCATCACATGGCACCTGTGATGTTAATACATATGGAATTCATTTCGACCACGAAGACGTCCTCTTGAGAAACTAAAACTAAAACGGACTGTCTTGAAGAGATAATTTAGTTATGCATGTTGTTAGAATGTTCTTCTTCTCATCTGAATCCTTGATATATATGATCAGTATGTTTACATTCGCCTGCTCTCTTCTTCGTTCTGTGTGCGTATAAAGTACAACTGCTATTGTTGGGTGAGGTAAAACACCTGTTCAGTCAACCACTGTTTCTTATTCTCGGTAGTATAGTGGTCAGTGTCCACGCCTGTCACGCGGGAGACCGGAATTCATTTCCCTGCCGGGGAACCATATTCGTTCCGAGCGCAGAGACGTCGTCTTGAGAAACTGAAGCCGGCCCCTGACACGACTTACAGGATCTTTAACGTGCGTATGAGATTGTTTTAATGTCTGGTCACATTTCAGCTTGAGATCTCCGACTATCACCTCACTCCCCTACGACCTCAGGGTTACTACACAACATATACATACAGCCCAATATACATACCATTGGTAAGTAGAGCAGCAACGGAGATTCTCCACTTCTGTATTTTCTGCGCTAACCTGTGTATGGAATCCCAAGTGTGTGAACGCCGGCTGGTCAGTCCTGTTGATAGAACTGTGGATTCAAGATTTGATATCTCAAGTTCAATCCCACCAATAACATTGTTATTGTTATTGTTGTTTAAAACCCAGCCCACTGCGCAGAGCCATATCAGGACTATATCCAGTTCCAAACACACACAATACTTTAACAGGAAAAAAAAAGGAAGAGAAAATTAAGTACACATGTCAATGCATTCGTGCACATAATCTAAAGAGATGCCCCTGGCGTTGACCGCTCCGTCCAATTTATCACACAGGGGATATAAACAAAATATACCTGAAAACAAATTGAAACATAACTGACACTAAAACATATGTAAAAACGGGCCTAAATTACCTAAAAGTACTTCCGCATATCTCAAATCCCTAGAACCAAATATGCACTTAAGACAGGTACCCAATTATCACTCCTAATAGAAAAGTACGTAAGACTTTATCGAACACATACAGGTGAATGCCATGGACAACAAAGAAAACAAACGAGACAGTCTTGATGGAGGCAGACACAAGTAGATCACTCATAAGGAAGATTAGGAAAAGACAGGCAACATTTATAGGCCATTTTATGAGAAAGCACCTGGTCACAACGGGAAAGCTGGAGGGAAAGAGAGCACCAGGTAGACCCAGGGAGAAAATGCTGGACGGACTTGCAGAGTGGCTGGGGACGAAGAGGGTGGGGGAGATGCTTGGGGCAACGAGAGATAGAGACAGATGGAAGTCCATGATCGCCAACGCTGTGCGGCAGGGCACCTGATTATGATGATGACAGGTGAATGGACCAGCAAGGCAGAAAATGATAAGAAATGACAGAAAGCAAAGGAGGAAGAAAGAAACAAAAGCGAGTGTCAGAAAAGAAGAAATTTCTAGCACAGAATTTCCAGAAGGTGGGGATACTATTTATACCGAAAGAGCCCCCGGCAACCCCATAGGGGGGACCAATAACATTAAAAAAAAAACCCGGCCCGTTTCTTGCCCATGTTAATGTTTCCATCATTCTGGTGGTGGCAGCTTACTGTTTCATAGGTCCCTTCTTCGTTCCCCCCACCCCCACCCCCACCCCCACCCCGCAATTTCAAGACTTTGCCTGCGCTTTGGGTTTTTCGCAAACTTAAGGAGACTGCCAGATAACTTTGGCAGATTTGGGTAGAGCGCATGTGGACTTGTTCGAACCCGGAAAAAATCTCTCTTCGGAAAACTCCAAGCTCCATAATGTGTTTCAGAGCCTTGATATTTCCTTCTATCACAACCTTTAACTTGCTGGGTGGGGCTATTCTTTCCGTTTATATATATATGTATATATGTGTGTATTGTGTTAATAATGTTCAGTAAAAAGACAAAGAGATGTAACGTAAGCAATATGAATGTCTACACCCACAACTGTCACGCAGTGAAGATAAAACGTGCGTAGTTCAGTTGGCTGTGTTACGAGTTACGTGTTACGAGTTACGAGCAAACTCACACAGAGTCAAGACCAGAGTTTGCAAAGTTCAGGTATGTGCTGCATTATCATCATGTTCCGGCTCTCCATCCCTCTCTCCCTCTTCTCTGTGATGTGGTCGATGATTTGTATCATAGATTGCTAAAGATCACAGTTCGTGTCCCAACATTCGCAGCATATAGCACTGTTGTAATTTGTCTGCCCTTTTTTGATTGGTTAACGGCAAACGGCACAACCCTGAGACAGGTTGATAAGTTTAAATATCTGGTCACAACGGGAAAGCTGGAGGGAAAGAGAGCACCGGGTACACCCAGGGAGAAGATACTAGACGGACTTGCAGAGTGGCTGGGGACAAAGAGGGTGGAAAAGATGCTTGAGGCAACGAGAGGTAGAGACAGATGGAAGTCCATGATCGCCAACGCCATGCGGCAAGGCGTCTGATGATGATGATGATGACGGGGATTAACAGCAGCAGATCGACCTGTAAGGTTTTAGAATAACGGATTAACACGTGGGAGGTTCATGGTTCAAATCCCTTCGCTCCAGTAACATTTTTCAGCTGTTATTATGGACTGCTGGTTTGTGTGTGTGTGTGTGTGTGTGTGTGTGTGTGTGTGTGTGTGTGTGTGTGTGTGTGTGTGTGTGTGTGTGTATGTATGTGTGTGTGTGTGTGTTTTGTGTGTGTGTGTGTTTGTGTGTGTGTGTTTGTGTGACTGTGTGTGCGTGCATGTGTGTATGTGTGTGTGTGTGTGTGTGTATGTGTGTTTGAGTGTGTGTGTTTGTGTGTGTGTGTGTTTGTGTGACTGTGTGTGCGTGCATGTGTGTGTGTGTGTGTGTTTGTGTG
>JAPXFY010004332.1:0-18344 GCA_030674185.1 Monoplex corrugatus | reverse complement strand
CCCAGGAGAGCAGACCAGAAACAGAGAAGGCTCGTGGCCCAAGGGTATTGAGTTTAGTGGGGGAAAACGAAAAGTCAGAGGATGGGGGCAGAGCGGAGGGTACGTGAGGGAACATAGATCTCAAGTGGCTTGACAGGTAAGGGGGGCTGCTTTTTGAGGCTTTTGTAGCACAGGGTGTCTAGTTTGTACTGTATGCGCTTTGATACAGGGACCCAGTGAAATTGTGCCAGGAGAGGAGATATGTGGCAGCTTTTTTTTTTTCAGTCAAGGCGTGCAGCATTGTTTTGAATGCGCTTTGGAGTGAGTGGGGGGCAGGAAGACCGGACAGGAGTAAATTTGAATAGTAAAATGGAGAATTATGAAGGAGAGAACGATTTTTGCAGTTGTTTCCACACAGATATACTTCCTATCACCCTTTATACGATGGGAGGTGATAGTAGCAAGATCTGGCATTTGAGAAACAAAGTTGTTCAGGGGGAGGGAGATTAAATGCATACACCAGGTTTTTAGTGAATCAGAAATTGGATGATGTTTAAAAAGGGAGAGAAAGGGGAGGCAGCTGAGAAAGTTTCTGACGGGTGCCAATGAGGATACTTCTGTTTTGTCATCATTTAGCTGAAGTTTGTTGTATGCATCCAATTTTTGATGTCCGAGTACACAAAAATTGGTGCAGTCAGGAGGCGTGTTATTGTCAGGTGAGTCACTGTTTTGAAGTTGGGTGTCATCAGCTAAAAGTGGTGTTTTATAGAGTGGAGTTAGATGGTGGACGGGGGGGGGTGTAAAGAGTGAAAAGAACGGGGCCAAGGGGACAGACCCTTGGGGAACACCACAGGTCAGGTATGCAATTTTGAGAGTAAGTCCATTTTTTGAACAGTTTGTTTTCTGTTTTGTAGTAAAAGTAAACCGGAGAGAGCAATTTTCAGAGATGCCAAAAGTATGATGAAGTCTAAAAAGGAGAATCCATGATCAATGGTATCAAAGGCTGCAGACAGATCAAGGAGTGGAGGAGAGAACTTTGCCAGTATATTTTAAAGGAGGAGATTGTTGAGAATGTGTAGAAAAGGGTTTCATGCTATGGCATGCGGTAGGTGACTGGAAAGGATTGAGGAGATTGTGGCAGACGGGTGAGAGTTCAGTTGGTTTGAGGACAATTTTTTCAAGCGTTTTTAAAAAGAAAGAGAGATTAGAGATGGGGCCGGAAATGTTTCAGTTATTTGGGTTAAATTGTATTTTTTGAGGAGAGGGTAACAATAGCAGACTTAAAAAATCTGGACAGTTCCGTTTGGAGAGAAGGTTGATGATGTCGTGATGAATGGGGGGAGAGTAGGGGACAGTCAGAGTAGAGAGAAACTGGAAGAGGACCCGTTCGCGGGTTTTTGAACGACAGGGAAAACTGATTGTGTTGAATTTCTTCGTTTTGAGATGGGGTAAGGTGTGAGGTGTCCCAGAAAAGGAAGGGTCAGGGGGGATGGTTGACAGGGTGCCCTGTCGAGCCTGTCACGAAGGTTTGTTTTTTGGGGTAAAATACTGGAGAATACGATGGGAGTTCTTCATTTGTGTGTTTTGTTGGGAGGTAAATTTTTTCGTAGCCCAAAGGGGATGTTTTATGGTTGTAAAGAGTTCTTTTTAAGAAGAGGCTTTTAGGATTTTGGGGTTTGGGAAAAATTTTTTTTTTTGCAGATGCAATGAGAGGGATACTTTTTTTTTTAGAGGGTTGGGGAAAATTGCCCATGTACATGAGTTTTTGGGTTTGCGCCAGCGGCGCTCTGCTCTGCGGCGGGACGTTTTGCACAGGGAATCTCATGAGTGGCCGGGGGGAGGGGGGGGGTCAGGTAAAAGACGGTTTGGCTGGGGCATGAGTGTCCAGAAAAGGTGGTGGGAGTAGTGTAGAATTCAACGGGAAGGTTATGTGACTTTTTAGAAAGGAGAGGAAAAGGGATCAGATGAAAAAATGGAGAGGTCGATAGATTTGAGATTTCGTCGAGTCACTGTGCGCATGGTACGGGAAGGGGGAGGAATGTCAAGGAAAAGAGAATTGCAGATGGCCCCGATGGGAAAGGGTGAAGTTAGAGGGGAAAAGGACTAAACAGTTATGGAAGACAAGTTTAAAAAAAAACAGCAGTGAACACAAAAAGACGACAGACAATTCGTGCTACCCACTTAATGAGTACTTGAAATCTGTTTGCTCCTTAAAAAAAATGAAACCCTTGAATGAATAGGCCTTTCAATCGCGGGGGCAATCAAACGCGCGTGCGTGAAAAAATTAACCACGCATATTGGGGCCCCCCATTGGAACCCCGGCACACCATTCAATGGGAATGGCACACACACACACACACACAACACACACCACACACACAACACAACACAACAACACATAAATCACACACCACACCCCAAATTTAATTAACGATTACAACATACGCGCGTACACCACACACACAAGCACGCATAACAAGCACGCACGAAAACACGCACGCACCTTACGCACGCACGCACGCAACAATGCACGCACGCAGCACAAAACCCGTATTTATTAAAAATCAGTTTAGCATATAACCTGACAAACCCCACATCGTTCTTGGGAAAAATTTGGTACGAACGTCTTGTTTATAAAGTCACGATGTTCTTTTTGCCAAAGTGGAGGGCTTTCTTAATTTTAAACAATAATTCCCAACGTTTTTTCTTTTTTTGAAGTAAAAAACATTTTCACTTTTCCTGAGATTCTGCAACGCGTCTGCTGCACTTTCTACTATCCAAACCCCTGACCCCATTTGCTTACGCGCCAGTTCCTAAAAACCCCTCTGACCCGGGGGAAAAACCCCGACAAAAACACCCCCGACGGCGAGCGACGGATGAATGCCCCGGGACATTATCGCGCTCGCCCCAGCAATATCCCGCGGTTATGCCCCCGGTGTGGCCCCTGTACAGTAATCAGTGTCCCCCTTTCCGTGGCCCCTACACGCAGCTCATAGCTTGTATGTGGCCGCACCCTTAGCCCCGTTTAATCTGGAGGCTCACACTTTTTTTTTTGGGTTTTTGGTTGGTTGGTTTTTTTATTGGTTGTTGGTTGGTTGGTTTTTTGGTTTGGTTGGTTGGTTGATTGGATGGTTAAAAGGTTGGTTGGTTGGTTTGGGGTTGGTTGGTTGAGGGTTTGGGTTTGGGCCCGGTTTTGGTTTTGGTTGGTTGGTTTGGGTTTGGTCGGTTGGTTGGTGGTTGGTTTCTGTGGGTTTTTTTTCAGCCTAAGTCAAACCATGCAAACCTGTAAGTCAACTGGAAAGGGGGGGTTAATTACTTCTACCCCAAAGCATGCTGAAAAATACCTTAACTGAGCTTAATCGAAACTACATTCAGTGGAGAGTTTTGATTGTTCACTTTTTTTTCGTTAGTGCGCACGCGCGCGCACGTGTGTGGGGTTGGGGTGTGCAAGCCGTGTGTGTGTATTTTGTATGTGTGTGGGGTCGGCCCCGTTGGTGTCCGCTACTGTATCGTGTATGAAAGCGTGGGGTGAACTTCCCCAAACTAACTATTCTTGAAAACTGAGGTTTAAAGTTTAAAAAATGCAAATGTTGTACTCAAATTTAGCCTGAAATTTAAAAGATATTTAATTTTACAGATTTTTTTCACCCCGTGGAGATATTTCTTTTAAAAAGAAGAACATCGAGTTATAAAAATTTTATGAAATCGTTTCAGTTTTAAAAAAACCCCCCAAATCGCTTGGACGGGCCCCCCTGTCAAAATCGAGCACTATGGGCTCATTGAGTTTTTGTGATTCATTTATAGACACATGATTGAGGCTGTAGATAAGGGAAAATTTCGCCTCATCAAATTCAGGTGTCTAATTTTTCGGGGGCCTGGCTGAGACACAATATATATGAAAGTAAGCGTAGAGGCAATCCTGTCATCAGTCTCAGTCTGAAAAAAACCCCCACAACATCAGCATAATCACTATCATCCCCTTTTCATCAAGCTTAAAAAATACTGTCCCTATTCCGTTTTTTTCAGCCCTTACTCATGATGACTTCAATTCAGGGATTTGGACGTGGATTGGGCACCACATGAGTGGCGAGGGGGGAAAAAGAAAAGAAGCTGTGCATAAAATGGGGTGAACCACCCACCCACCCACCCCCCCCCCCAAAAAAAAGAAAAAGAAAAAACTTAAAAAAAAAAAAAAGGATTTCTCCAAAGTGATAATGAAAATCCTTTACCGATTGCAAGCCCTTTTAGATCATTTCGGGGGGGGGGTCCGTTTAACATTCCTTTTTTATTTTTCGATTTTTATTGTTTTTCCTTTCCCCCGCTCATACAGCTTTTTAACTACTTACACACTCTTCACTCAAGTGTTCACAAATCGTTAAAGTTTTTTCCTCTCTGAAATTTGCTCATTACAAACAAGCAAGTCTCAGAAGAATGTTTTTTTAGTGGGGGCCAATTTAAAAACATTCTATGATAAACCCCTTCAATTATTTCAGTTTTTACCATCAAACTGTACCACCTGTATCTAAAAGGGGTGAATTTTATTTATGATTAAAACATAATGAAGTATATTTTGACTAATGCAAAGTCATAAGTGTTTCATATAACACAAAGCACACACACGTAGCCTTGTTTTTTTAAAAGCATTGCATTCACTCAAAAAGCAATAAATGCCTGCTTTCACGAGGAGTACATCTAGTATGTTCTCAAAAAAATAAGCACGTACGCATCTCGTATACATAAACCCACGTAACATGGAAAAGGTAACTGTCATCATTTAAATGTTGCCCCTTTATTTTCATATTGTTCCAGTCTTGCTTGCAAACTATTTTTGGGTTTTTTTTTCTAAGTAAATGAATAATGAGTCTTGCACTATTAAGTATTAAAAACAAACAAACGCAACACAGCTCACACAAACACACACACACACCCCACACTTCCTCTCTCTCTCTTCTCTCTCTCTCTCTTCTCTCTCTTCCCCTCTCTCTCTCTCTCCTCTACCCCTTTTCCCCCCCCTCCTTTCTTCCAACAGATGCAGACGCTTGCGCTCGCACACACAAAAACACACAAAAACACACGCACAACACACACCGCACCCAACACAAACACACACACACACACACACTCACACACATCCCCAAAAAAAACCCAAATACAAAAAAATATACATGTAATAGTATATATATATAATGTAAGAAATATATCTACGCGCGCAGGGCTAATACACATAAAAAATATACGCGCATACATGTCCCCCACACACAGCACACACCACACATACACAAACACACGCACGCCACGCACACGTACACACAACACACACTACACCACACACTCATACACACACACGCGCGCGCGCGCGGCATACACACAATACATACCCTAACACACACACATACACACCACCCAAACATCACACACACACACACACATACACACACACACACTCACACAACTCCACAACACACACACACACACACACCACACACACACACACACACACACACACACACACTCACACACACACCCACACAACACACACCACACAACACACACACACACACACACACACACACAGAGTCAACTGAAGTTCTCTTTAAAAACGAGAACAGAAGGCCCAAATTTTCGGAAAACACACCCCCACACCTTTCGTTAAATCGAATTTGGGTTTTTTTTAACAAGAGGACCACACTTGAAATGACAGTTAAGAACTTTGTCAAACAAACTAATATGAGTTGTCAAAAAAAGCTTTAAAATACATAATGTCCACTTTTTTTACTGTTATTCCCCAAAACAGATCTTATCGAAAGGCAGACCTCGGGCCTTTTTTTTCGTCCAGCACTTAGAAACAAGAGAGACTGCAAAAGGGGGTTTCTAAGAAGAATTTGACAGTTTATGACAGAAAGAAAAAAACGAGACGTCTTGGGGGAGGCAGACACAAGTGATCATTAAAAAGGAAGATTAGGAAAAGACAAGCAACTTTATAGGCCATTTTATGGGAAAGGGGGTTTTAAGAGCACATGGTCACAACGGAAGCTAGAGGGAAAGAAAATCAGGTAGCCCAAGGGAAAATATTGGACGGTCTTGCAGGGGGTGGGGGACAGAGAGGGGGGAAACTGTTTTGCGGCAAAAGGGGAATAATAACGGAGGGTCATGACCGCCAAGCACGCGGGGGGCAATTATGATTGATGATGATGATGATGATTATAAACAAGGAATCAACCCCTGTTGAAACCCGGGTTTTCTCGACTGCACCGTTAAGCAACGGGGCCCGGTTAATACTTGGGGGGGAACCGCCGGGAAACACGGTGCTAGGGGAATTAACGGGGCTGGGAAAAGGACCTCGGATCTGGCCCTCATGGTTTATGTGGGGGCTTGGGGTTTGTGCCATGTCACCACCACATAGTGCCTGCCCCGTTAGTGGTATAATTCAATCCAAGCGGGGAAAAACGTCTCTTAAAAAACTGAAACTGGAATAAATGAAGAAAAATAAAAAAAAATAGGGGTGGGGATATAAACTTTCTGTCCAAATTTTTAATCACTCGCATATTTTTCTTTAAAAAAAACAAAGTTGTGAAATACATAAAAAAAATCTTAATTAAAAAAAAAGCGAAGTGGTTAAAAAACTGAACAGAATTTCCTAATCACAAGCTCAATACAGAATAATCAAACATTTTTTTCCCTTTTACTTTATTTTTTCATACTAAAAAATAAAAATTTTTCCCTTTTTATTTGTTTTTTAAATTTTTTTAAGATACGATTTTGTTTCGCCCTTGGACACACAATAGATCTGCTGATTGCAGTACAGTATCAAAACGTCAATAAAAGTCAGATCCAAAAAGTGTGGGAAATCTAATCCAAATCTTGATAGTTTTTTTCCTTTTTTGTTGTCTCATAATGAAGGGACGGGGTTTTGTGTGCAGAAACACAACACGCACACACACACCCCAACACCACAACACACACACACACACACAACACACACACACAAAACCCCAAACACTTTTACAGAAGTGTGTATGTTGTATGATGTTGTTTGTATGTATATGTATTATGATGTTTATGTTTTTTTTTTTTTGTATGTATGTATGTATGTATTATTATGTATGTATTAGTATGTGCAGTGTGTGTGTGTACTGTTGTTGTGTGTATCTTGTGTGTGTGTGTGGGGTTTTGGTGGTTATGTTGTGTGGGGTGTTTTGTGTGTGGTGTGTGTGTGCGTGTGTGTTTTGTGTTTTTTGTGTTGTGTGTGTGTTGTGTGTGTGTTTGTTGTGTTTTGGTGTTGGTTGTTTGGTGTGTTTGTGTGTGTTTGTGTGTGTGTGTGAGTGTGTGTTTGTGTGTGTTTTGGGTTTTGGGGTTGTGTGTGGTGTGTGTTTGTGTGTTTTGGGTTGTGGGGTGTGTTTGTGTTGTGTGTGTGGTGTGTTTTGGGGGTGTTTGTGGGTTTTGTGTGTGTGTGTGTGTGTGTTTTTTTGTTTGTTTGTGTGTGTGTGAGTGGTGTTGTTGTGTGTGTGGGTGCGTGTGTGTTTTGGGTGTTTTGGTGGTGGTGTTGTGTGTGTGTGTGTGTGTGTGCGTGTGTGTGTTTGTGTGTGTTTTGTGGTTTTTTGGGTTTGGGGGTGTGTGTGTGTGGGTTTGTGTGGTTTTGTGTGGTTTGTGTGGGGTGTGTGTGTTTGTGTGTGTGTGTTTTTGTGTGTTTTTGGTTGTGGGTGTTTTTGTTGTGGTGTTTTGTGTGTTGTGTGTGTGTTTGTGTGTGTGTGTTTTGTGTGTTTGTGTGTGTGACTGTGGTGTGTGTGTGTGTGTTTTGTGTGTGGGGGGGTTTTGTGTGTGTGTGTTTGTGTGTGTGTGTGTTTGGTGTGTGGGTGTGTGTGGTGGTGTTTGTGTGGTTGTGTGTGTTTGTGTGTGTGACTGTGTGTATGTGTTGTGTGTTTGTGTGTGTGTGTGTGTGTTTTTGTGTGGTGTTGTTGTGTTGTGTGTGGGGTGTGTGTGTGTGTGTGGTGTGTTGTGTGTGTGTTGTGTGTTGCTGTTGTGTTTATAAACAACCCCCAAGAAAAGAAAGTTTTGCGTGATTCTTTTAAAAAAAAAAAACAACCATCCAGATTTTTTAAAAAGAAAAAAATTTGTGATTCAATGGTTCAGATAAGCCCAAGAACAGAAAAAAAATAATGATTACACTTTTATGTTTCCAACATCCTGGCTGAACCACCCCCAAAGGGGATAACGGGCGACAGATAATAGACAGTCTTTCAGATACAGAGGTTAGCTGGGAAATACGCGGGGTTTGCTTGGACGATTTAATTGTTCCCAAAAAGACTAGTATTTTTTTTTTACGACAGGGCGGGGTGTTTTGGGGCAAGCCAAAATTTTAAAAAATACCCTGTTTTATCCTAGACTGAGCCATCAGGTGGACAAAAAGGGTCACCTAAACCCTAACCCCTTATTTTAAGGGGGTAGGTTTTTGGGCCCCATGAACAAAGGGTATGGGATAACCCCTAAAAAAATTTTTAGAGGGAAAAAGCCAGGGGTCCAAAAAGGCCTGCTGGTGCCGTCTACCAAAACACAGTACCATGCAATGAAAGGGAAAAATGTCTACATAGTCATCTACCTCAGTAGAAGGGAGCTCACCCCCGCAGCTACATTCTCACGTGAAACATCCTGAGCGTGTAGTAGATGACGAAGAAAACGGGAAAGGGGTTTTCCATAATAGGCTATTGTGGAATAGTGCACATGACTGTGACTTTAAAAAGAGCCTTTTGTGATTTCCCCCACGTCATCATTACATCATCATAACATTGTGATTTTTTTTCGGATTCTGAAGCCATTAATCCTTTTTCCCGAACCCGGGTTTCCCCCCAGCATCCTACATTGTCAACCCTGCTAGAAAAAAAAAAACTTGACCCTTTGACCCCTAACCCATCCACCAGCTTCCCCCCAAAAGCTAATGGATAGGGTGGGGAATCAAAGGGTTAAGGTTTTGAATTGGGACAGACTGGGGAATAAGGGGTTAATGTGCGTAAGAAATAGGACAGGAAAAAAAAAAAAAAGAAATGGGCCTTGTATTGCTTTTGTAAAACAAACTGAAAATGAAAACAATAAATCTACTATGAATTTTTATGTGGTCATATTTCCGTTTTTTTTGTATGCTGTTTAAACACGCATTTTGGTAAAGACTGATGTAGCCACTGAATGTCAAGTCACAAAGACACGTGGTCAGACGACCAACAACGTCAGAACTTGGTCTTGGAGACTGCAGAGGGGCTGGAACATGTTTATCTTCCTGGGTCTACTACATTTTCCAAAAGAATGATGCAAAAACAGCATTCAAAAAAAAAATTTTTTCTGGAGGGAAGCACACAAAACACACCCCTCCCCCCCAGACGGTACACACACAAATACATAACACATACATACATACATACATACATACATACAACATACATACAAAATACATAATAATACTACATACATACACCCACCCCAAAACACACACATATAAAGCACACACATTACAACTACTACATGCATAATACAAAACATACTTTTCATACATACATACATACATAATACATACAAAATAATACATATATCATACATGCATACATACATAATGCATACATACATACATAATACATAAAGACTCATTATTCCAAAACACACATACGCAAAAGAACACACATACATACTACGACTACATCATACAAACATACATACAAAACATACATACATACACACACACACACTCACCCAAACCCCACACAAAACACACACACACACACATACACACACCACGCACGCATACACACCATACACACACATACAACCCCACACCACACATACACAAACACAACACACACACACACACATACACAACACATACACACACACATAAAACCACACATACAACAACCCCATCACAAAACACACTAAAAAAAACACACACACACAATACACACAAACATCAACACACACATACACACACACACATACACACAATAACCATACACTACACAAATACACAAAACACATACAAAAACCCACATACACACACACAACAAACCACACATAAAAAATACCACACCCCATACACACACACATACACACATACATACACCAACACCACACATACACACACACAATACACACATACAACACACATACCACACAAATTTCACACACACACACACACATAAAAACCCCCCAACACACACATACAAACCACACCACACAAAAAACCCCACACACCCAACACACACATACCAAGTCAAAAAAACACTTATAGTGAAAAAAAAGTTAAAAACAAGGAACGAACATACACACACACAACAACCAAACACACCCACACACAACACACACACACACACACACATCACACACACACATAAAACCCCACACACAAACACACCACAAAACAACAAACTTTAAAAACCCCACACACAAACCCCCACACACACACCCACACACACACAACACACACAACCACACACACACACACACAAAGCATTCCCCCTTTCCCCCCTTCCTCTGTTTTTTTTGTTTTTAAACCCCCCTCCATTCCTTTTTTGTAAAATAAGAATCAGAGAGTGCCGTTCACCCAACCATTGCACAATCTGTAATGCACGACAACAACACTCAAACAACATATCCTAAGAGTGAGAAGACTGCGAGCTTTGAAAAGTGAAAAAAAAATAAAAAAAAAAACAAACAAACAAAAAAAGGGGGGGAAAAAAAACTTTTTGGGCAAGAAAAAAACCCCAGGGGCCACTGACAAACTTGGGGAAAAAAACCCGGCCCCCCTAGGGACATGCTTCATAACAATCGTTAAAAAAAAAAAATTTGAGTTGGGAATTTTTTTCACCAAGGCAATGCATCTTTAAATTTCCCCAAACCCCCTTTAAAGAGTTTTTTAAAATACGGGGGAAAAAAAAATTGCGTGAATTCTAAAGATCCCCAAATTCGTCGTCGTGACGGAATTTCATTGATAATTTTTTGGAAAGATAATTTTGATATTAAATGAAAACGATAAAATCAGGGGAACATGGCCCCATTTGGGGTGGGGGGGTTTTAAACCCTTTTTTTTTCATTTGTTTTTTGCCAGACAAAAAAAAATTTAAATTAGTATCGAACAATGTAAGCTTTTTAAAGGGGGCCATACTTTTTTTGTTTGTGGTATCCCCCCAATTTTGCTTATAATGACTTTTCATAAGATGCTTGGCAGAAACACTTAAAACTCAAAACCTCAACATGTTGCCCCTTTTTCCAAAAATCCGGGATTTTAAAGGAAAACCTTGTTGGAAACGAAAAAATTTCCCCACCTTTTAGAAAACAGACTCATCACTAAAACCCCTCATCATGGCCCTGCCACGGGCGTTGGCACCAGGGGCCCTTTCCATCCATCCTATCTCTCGTTGCCCCTCCCCGACTACTGTAAAAAAAAGTGGTATAGAATGGCGTCAGGAAAGGTAAAAAAAGGGTTAGCTTTTGAACTTGGAAAAGGTCTTGTGTAGTCAACAGCGATTGCTGATGTAACATAGAAAATCAATTTTTTTTCAGTCATTCATGATCGTGGTACAGTATCATTTGGTTTTTTACGCTATACTGAAGAGGCCCCAATTCTTTAAAAAATATTTTTTGCAACCACGCGCACGCACACACACACACACACCACACACACACTTAAAAAAAACACACACACACCACAACCACAACACACACACACACACACACACAGCAACAACACAAAAAACTTACAAATACCAACACAACACAACTTACAAATTCACATACACAACACTTAAAAAATTACATATACACACACACACACACACACACACACACACACACACAACAACACACACACACACCAAACACCACACAGGACAGAGCACACAAAAAACACATACATTTTCTCTTCCCCAATCTTCCCCCCTTTTTTTTCTCCTCTCCTGTCTCTGTCTTTTCTGTCTGTCTGTCTGTCTGTCTCCTTTTTTCTGTCTGTCTCTCTGTCTTTTTCTGTCTATCTGTCTGTTGACTTCTCTTTTCTCTCTCCCCTTTCTTTTTTTCTTTTTTCTCCCTTTTCTCCCCACTATCCCCCCCCTTTTCCACCCCAGAAAATTTTAACGTGTAAAAACAATTTTCACCCCCCAATTTCCTTCACGCTAAGCACCTAGCAAGTAAAAAAAAAAAACAATTTTACCACACGTGTAAAAAGAAACTTCAATGATTGACAAAAACCCCCATAAAAAAAATATCAAAACCACTAAAAACAACACGACATATGTGACTTGTTTTGCCCCCAGACAGACGAAGGGGAAAAATTGTTTTTTTCCCGCACAACATCATGGGATGATGGTGAACATTTATGAACAACAACACATCCCCAAAAAGGAGAATGGGGAAAAACTGATGTGTGTGTGGGCTGGCGTGAAGATGAAAATGGGAGTGGGGGGAAAGACTGAGTTGATGAGGGGAAAAAAAACTAAAATGAAAAATAAAAATTTGACACAATGCACTTAGATAAAAATATATAAAAAGATGCTTCACACACTCACCCCTTTTATTACATAATTTGCTTTGCGTTTTTTTTATGACTTTCTAGGATATTATAAAAAGGGGAAAAAACAGAGAGAGGGGAAAACACCCCCACACAAACACCACACACCCCCACACAACACTCAAAAAGCACCTCACAAAACACAAACAAAAAAATACAAAACATTTTTTAGACCTGATAATTAAGTCTGAAGGAATTTTTTGGGAAAAACGTTGAAGGAAATAACAAAAAAAAACCCCAAACAAAATTTTTAAACAGAATGGGAATGTCAAAAAACTAAATTTTTTTTTTAAAATCGTGGATTAATCTTTACTGACTATCCTGTTATTTTTATCAAAAATACACCATAATGCTGCTTCGAAACTTAGAACAACAACCAAGAAATGACAAACAAAAAAAAAGTCACAAACAGACTGTATTCGCATGATACAGTTTTTTTTAACAAGTATAAAAGATTGGCTTTTTGGGGTTTTTTATCCCAAAAAAAATTTTTTTTTTTAAACTTTATGTTAATTTTTGCTTCACAGCAAAAAAGGGCATCAAAAATCGTGGGGAAGAAAAATGACAAAAAAAATTTTTTTACACAAGAAGAGACATTGCTGACATATAACCCAAAATGGGTACCGTCCTAAAAAAAATTTTTTAACCTATTTCAGAAAGTGGACGATGAAAAAAATTTCAAAAAAGTTCAATTTTTTTACCCCAAACCTTAATTATCAGATTTTTTTTAAACCCCTGCTGATACAATGACAGCAACACCCGACTGACATGAAGCAATGTTGTAATCTCTCCTGGCTGGGAAAACTTACTCCCTATTCATTGTCCCATAAAGTGCAAACAAAATGAATGACAGCTCAAATAACTTCTTAAAAAAAAAAAAAAAAAAAAAAATGGCTTCAAAAGCATGTCTTGAAAACATTAAAAGAAAACCCAAATTTTACAAAAAACCCCAAAAAAGAGCTTTTTTTTCTTACGATACTTTTTTTTCCAATTTTTTTCTTTTTAAAAGGTTTTTTCCTAGCGTGATGGATTAAAACCCCTCACTGCATTGCCTGTATTTTGAAATAAATGAAATGGCCGTTCCAGGGGGTTTTGATTGACAGGGTTTTTTGTTTTTTTTTGTTGTTTTTTTTTTTTTTTTTTTTATTATGTATAATTATTATAGTCACAATTTAAAAGTTGCCTAGGGCAAAAACCCCGCAATACACTAACCCCTAGCTGACCTTTTTACTTTTACAGAACAACAGGCGCTGTGCTTTGAGCAGCACAAAAGCTGGGAAGTCCTTATCTCTGGATTTTTTTTTTGCTTTTTTTAATACAACAACAGCTCTGAAAAACCCCCAAAACCAGTCGGGAAAGGCCCCAAACCCCACCTTACACAAGCACCCCCCGCCAAAACCACCACACACACAAAACCCCCACACACACACCCCACACACAAATATAAATATATTTAAAATATATATATATATATTTAATATATTATTTAAATATATATATAAATATTAAAAAAAATTATGCACACACAAAAACACCAGAGGAGAGGTAAAGAGAGAGGAAAAGAAAGAGAGAGGAAAGGGGAGAGGTAGAGAGAGAGGTAGAGAAGGGTAGAGAAGAGGTAGAGAAGGTAGGAAAGGAAAAGAGAGAGGTAGAGAGAGAGGTAGGGAGGTAGAGAGGAGTAGAGAGGAGGTAAGAGAGAGGAGAGGAAGGGTAAAAAGAGAGAGGTAGAGAGAAGAGGTAGAGAGAGGAGGTAAGAGAGAGGTAGAGAGAGAGAGGGGGAAAAGGGGGGAGAGAGGGGGGTAGAGAGAAGAGGTAAGAGAAGGTAAAAGAGAGAGGTTTTAAGAGAGAGAGGTAGAGAGAGAAGGTAAAAGAGAAGGTAGAGAGAGAGGTAAGAGAGGAGGGAAGAGAGTAGAGAGAGAGGTAGAAGAGAAGAGGAAAGAGAGAGAGGTAGAGAGAGAAGGTAAGAGAGAGGTAGAGGAGAGGTAGAGAAGAGAGGTAGAGAGGAGGTAGAAAAAGAGAGGGAGGGAAGGTAGAGAGAGGTAAGAGGGGGTAGAGAGAGAGGTAAGAGAAGGGAGAGAAGAAGAGGTAAGAGAGAGTTTTTGAGAGAGAGGTAAAAGAGAGGAGAGAGAGAGAGGGGTAAAGGGGGAGGGGGGAAAAGAAGTTTTTTGCCCCAACAAAACTAAGGCTTAAACGGGGGTCATCCTCATGTCATGTCTTAGAAAGTTTTTAAAAAAGCAACTCTGGCGCCAACACAGCTGAAAATGAGATTTTTTTAAAAAAAATTGCTTGCAGCTTAATGCCAGAACACCATCCCCGAAGCCTTTTTAAAATTTTTAAAAGCCAGTGACTCCTGCGGATCGTCCCCCCCTTTATATGAGGAACAGCCCCGGTTTTAAAAAAGGTTTTGGAACTTACCACATCACGATTTGCCAAAAAACCTTTTTTAGAGACCCCCATTCAGTAAAAAAAAATTTAAACAAAAGAAGTGGGGGGAAATGATCAAGCCAAAATCAACAACATTCTTTCATTCAAATTCTGTGACACCAGGCCAAAGGTAAATTATACTCTAAATATTCAATTTCCATAAAGGCCCCGCAGTTTGGGGGTTTTAAGAACCAAAATGATTCCATATCTTTTTAAAATATGGGTTTTAAAAATTTTAAAAACATTGTAATATTTTGAACCTGATCAAAATCGGGAAAAAAAAGGGACTCAAAAAATAAAAGAAAAATTTTTTTCTGAAAGATTTTTTAGTTAAGTACAATGAAAAATATAAAAAGGTAGCTGTATAAAAAGGGACACGTTTGTGACTTGACCAAAAAGGGGGTTTGCCTTTTGAACGTTTTTTCATTTTTTTTAAAATTAACCAACATAAAATTTTGGTCTGAATTTAAAAAAGATTTATCCCTAATCTTAACTAAAACATTTTGTTTCAGACACACTGCAAAAAAAAAAAACAGAAAAAGAGAAAAAAAAGAGAGAGAAAGAGGGGAAAGAAAGAGGGAAAAGAAAAAAAGAGAAAAAAAAAATGAGAGAAAAAAAAAAAAGAGACAAAGAAATGTCAAAACCATCTTTCCCTTAGCAAACACTGTTTCTTGAGAAAAAAACAAATTAATAAAAATACCAAGGGAATGTTGCATGCTCTTATGATTGTCGGTCCCTTCTTGTGTGTGTCTGTATGTGTCTGTGTTTGTGTGTGTATTGTGTGTGAGTGAGGGGGTGAGTAAGGGGGTGTGAGCGTGTTTTGGGTGTTTTGTGTAATACTCGAGGCCCCACACACAGAAAGAGACAGTCAACGGCGTCTTTTTACATCAAGCATAAAGCAATGATACAGATTTGGTGGAACTGGGAAAGGCAATGAAAAAAGGGGAAAAGGGGTTGAGGAAAAATGAAAGACAAGAAAAAAGTTTGCCCTTTGTTGTGATCAATAACCTTATTGTTTTTTTTTAAACAAAAACAAAAAGGAAATTAAAAGGCATTCAAAAAAAATTGTTCTTCTTTTTATTTTTAGAGCATTTGGTGAGAAAAAGAGAAAAAAAAGATGAGATGATATGAAAATGATAAAAGATGATGATGATGATGATGTGATGATGATATGTTTGATGATGATGATTGTGTTTTGATGTTGATTTTGTTTTATGATGATGTGATGATGTGATGATGATGTTTTATATGATTTTGTGGATGTAACACACCAGCGCAGTAGTATTTATTGGATTTTTTTACAGTAAGTCCTAGCAAGTAGTTTTTAAAAAAAACATTGACATTGTGCAGCAGCAACATGAAAAGGGGATTCTTTGAGAGTTTCAAACCACCCCCAAAGTAACAAAAAAAAAAACCCCAACAGTAACATTTCACTGTGAAAATTTCAAACTATCCCCAAGGTAAAGGGGTTTAGCAGCAACAGCAGATAACAGCCCCTGAAAAAATTTAAAAAACCCATAATATTAAGAGATCTAGTGTATTTTCCACTCAACCCCAAACCCTTACCCCACGGTCAAACTAAATGGACCCCTAAAAAAATGTGTCAATCAAATAAAGGGGCCAAGTTAAAATTAAACGACCTCTTTTTTTAAATTTTTATGAGATAAAAGACAGTGAAGCGGACAACATTGTGCCCAAAGAAATATTTACATGAGGAAAATTTATGAGCAACAGTTACATAGTTTTTTAGCTAATTAAAAAAAAAAACAGCAATAGTAACACTGTTTTGGGGGGGTGCTGGTGATTTTAGGCACATAGAACGTAATGGAACTGTGGGAAGTTTAAATCCCACAAAATGGCGTATAATAACCAATACATAATAGCCCCCCCCCCCCAACGAGGTAATGGACTTGTTTTGGGGGTTTATTAAAGGGGTTGGCCCCAATCCTTGTACAAGCAAACCCCCATCAACCTGAACAGATCCCCCGTCACTGCCCCAACGTTAATGGAATTGGGAAAAAATGCCCCAGATTTTTGGGTTGCCCTCCAACTAACGGGCCCCAAAATTAAAGGGAGGATTGTCCATCAATCTGTAAAGAAACCCCGAACAGAAGATCAGGGGGGGGGCCCCCACTGGTCAAGTCAGGTTATTTCTCGGGCCATGTCTGCACTTAGGGGGGCCTATCCCCAAAACCCATGTGGCAGGCACATCATGATGAATATATGGGGTGATGGGGGGGGTGGGGGGTGGGGGGGGTTTTTTATGATGATGATGATAAAAGATGAGAGATAAAAGAGATGATGATGATAAAGATGATGAGAGATGATGTTTATGACCCCCACATAAAACTGTTCATTCCCCCTACCAGGGCTTTAAATGTTTGTGGTAAAATTTTGAAGCTAAGGATTGGCTGGCACTTTTTTACAAGCTGTAGACAAGACTTTAAAATTGAGTTCAGTCCCAGCCCCCAAACAAAAAAAACTGCCCTTTTTTCTTCCCAGCTTAATGCTACAGTCAGTTTAGGGGGGGCTGTCTGTCGCATTGGAAAAAATATGAAAAAACATTTTTTTTTCCCCAGATGATACATGAAAATTACAGAACTGAAAAGGACCCACAAAACCTTTTGGGGAAAATAATAGAAACAGAAGCAAAAATCAAGGTTGGGGCTATTAGCAAGAAGACTGAAGTCTTGGTAATCAGTTTAAAAAAAAAACAACAGACACAAGAAATCTCGTAAAAAAAAATAGACAAAGGGGACAACTTTGAGAAGGTTGATAAGTTTAAATATTGGGAACGGTCATCTTGCCAATTTTTTGAAAAACCTACGTTCCACAAGCCTGAAATGCGCTTACACCTAATTTTTTACATTCATGTATATTTTTTCCCTCCATTGAACGAGAAGCGTCTGAGCATATGAAAAAAGAGCAAGGAGATTTTTCAAGGGGTTGTTGTGCTAAAAGAAAAACAGAATGAACACTTAGCTGGAACATACGCAAGAACAGAAATAAAACGGAAAAGAAATTTTGTGAACAGAAAATCCCAAAAAAGTGTCACAAAAAAGGAATTAGATAAACAATTCAAAAAAACTATTATTACAGTGTGAATACAAACGATTTTATCAATCTCTCAAAATAAAGAAACAAAAACAAAAGGAAACAAACAAAAACAAAACAAAAAGACAGGAAAAAGGATAACAAAAAAAAGAAATCGCAATTACGTGCAATAACAAAAAATAAAGTGAAAGATTTGTGAGCAAAAAATTGAGAAAAGAATGTTAAAAAAGGAACTTTTTTCCCTTTTTAATTCCAAAATCAGAGAATTGTCAAAGAAGGAAAAAAGGAAAAGCTTACTTTTGTCTAGAAAGTAGCGTGTAGGATAACGTTAAAGTCTAAGTAAATC
>JAPXFY010004331.1:0-18347 GCA_030674185.1 Monoplex corrugatus | reverse complement strand
CAGAACAGCATTCAAGAAGATGAAAAGCGTTCGTAACAACAAATGCCTATCAATTAACATCAGGAAGAGAGTTCTTGAGTGCTAATGTAGAGCTTATACTGTTATACGGTTGTGAGGCTTAGACAGTCAACACACAAAGTCAGAACAAAATTGAGGCAACTGAAATGTAGTTTCTAAGAAGAATGTTGAGAGTTTCCATGGACAGGAAAGAAAACAAAAGAGTCTTGAAGGAGGCAGACACAAGAAGACCATTAATTAAAAAGAAAGATTAGAAAAAGACAAGCACTATTTATTGGCCATTTTATGAGACAAGAGAAATTAGAGCACCTGGTCACAACAAGAAAGCTGGCGAAAAAACAACAGGTAGACCCAGGGAGCAAATATTGGACAGACTTGCAGGGTGGCTGAGAACAGAGAGGATGGGAGATGTACTTGCAGCGACACGGGATGGATTCATGTGGAGGGCCATGATCACCAAAGCCATGTGGCAGGGCACATGTTGATGATAATGATAATATATTCTCCATGGTACACTATCTGTATGAAAAGAATTATATACAGGGTGGAGGCAGTGGGCAAAAATGCTGGCCTAAAACATGAATGCCAAGAAAATAAAAGTGCTAAATATCAAAGGCAAAGACACTGAAAACAATTACAACTTTATCTATACAGTTGCCTCAGAAAATGTTAAGGATTTCAAACATCTCGGTTCTGTAAAACCTAATGATGGAACACGCTCCAAGACATCAAAATATAAACTGGAATAGCAAAGCAGGAAATGGTCTGGCTCAACATTACCTGGAAAGACAGAGGCATAGCAAATGGCCAAAAAATTATACTTTTAAGATTTTTGATCCAGACAATCATGATTTATGGCTGCGAAGCTTGGACTCTCAGAAAAGCTGATTGCAGAAGAATTGAGGCAGCAGAGATATGGTTTTTATTAGAGACTACTAGTGTCAAATGGACAGATAGAAGAATTTATGGAAGTGTTCTGGAAGAAGAATTTATGGAAGTGTTCTGGAAGAACTTGATACCATCAGAAAACTACCTGTTGACATAAAGATTAAAATACATTGGCCATGTGTCACGTAGCAAGAAAGAAGACCTCATGGAAACCATTGATCAAGGAAAAACATAGGCAAAAAGGAAGAAAGGCAGACTTCCAATGTTGTACATGGAGAACATAACAAACATCAGTGGCCTAAATATTCAAGAAGTTGGCCACAAAAATCGAGACAGACTGACTTGGAGAGGGGTGGTGGTGTCAAAGAGTGCAGCCGCCAGCACTGAACCTGGTGACGCTGACAGGTGAGACACAATCTGTCCTTTTCTATCATGGCCACAGACAGTCAAGCCAAACACATAGTTTATTGATGTTCTCTGTTATACTCCAAGGTACACTATCTGTCCTTTTCTGTCATGGCCACAGACAGTCAAGCCAAACACACAGTTTATTGATGTTCTCTGTTATACTCCATGGTACACTATCTGTCCTTTTCTGTCATGGCCACAGTGTCTGCCATGTTGTGACATCATGAGTCACTGACGTAGTTTTCTGATTTTTCGTACATTAAGTCTGTATGTTGTAGTACTTTGAAAACTATACTACTACTACCTTACTACTACTATTACTACTACTAGTGCTACTACTACTATTACCACTACTACTTTACTGGCCACAACTATTATTTATGCTCACGTATTTGTGTCTATCCAGTCAGGATAAAGTTATCAATGAATTGACAGAAAAGTTGATGATAACGATGACGATGTGATGATAATGAATATTATGACGATAACTTGAAATACCATCCAATACAAATGTTCATATTTCTCTTTTTCAGTGACAATCTTTTAGACAGTATCGTACATTGCTGTCAGGACCTGTGAACTGACTGATGGTAAGTAACAACATAAAGCAGTCACCACCATGTATGACGTTTTGCTCTGTGTAGAACGTATCACTCTCAATAGGAATTAGTACCAAATGTGTTGCTTCTGGCTGTCAGCTCTGTGTGTATGTACAGTGTGCGTGCGTATGTGCATGCACATGTGTGTGTGTGTGTATGTGCGCGCATGTGGCATGTGTATTCGTGTGAGGGAGAGTGGTCTTCACTCTTTCTTTGTCCTTGCTAATGAGAGAGAGAGGAGGTAGTGAGGGAGGCAGGGAGAGAGAGAGAGAGAAAAGAGAGAGAGAGAGAGACACACACACAGAGACACACAGAGACAGAGAGAATTCAGTCTTCCTTTTTCCTGCTTAATGACTCATGGATTTGTTTTCAACGATAATAAAAGTCATTTTTCAAGCTTATCATATCTATCCATGTTGTATCCATCAGTTTATCTAGTGAAAGAAAAGACAGTGATTTTATTCAATCAAACATGAAAACAGTAACTAAACTCTTTCATACAAACATTTTTTTTTATCAATTCAGTATATATTTATCTATTCATCAAGTGAAAGACAAGACAAGGGTTTTGTTTATTCAAACAGGAAAACATTCTAAATCTATTTATTTCATTCTGGTCAGTAACTGTCTGGTTCAGCTGATAACACACAAAGATATTGTGAATTACATTGTTTTACTTAGAGTTTTAATAATGTATGATTTGTTTTTATTGTACACAGACAACTGTCCATTGACTGAGTGAACCTACAGAGTTTTAATAATGCGTCATTATTTTGTTTTCATTCTACAGAGACAACACTCCCTTGACACCAATGCTGATTACTGTTGGAGTCTACACATCACACAAAACTTGATCAGGTTGTGCTCAGGATCAAGTTTTCCAACAACTGCTGATGGAATTCATTATGTATGGGTGTTATGTGATATGTACAAGTAACTTTTGAGATATGACATTTGCATTCTTCATTTCTCATTTTTTCCTACTTACATAAATGCGCGCGCGCGCGCGCGCGCGTGTGTGTGTATGTGTGTGTGTGTGTGTGTGTGTGTGTGTGTGTGTGTGTGTGTGTGTGTGTGTGTGTGTGTGGTGTGTGTGTGTGTGTGGCACATAACAAATCACAAGAGATTGCTTTCTTTTTTTCCTATAAGATACATTGAAGAATATTTGCGAAAAACCCGTTTTAAACGACTTGCACAGCAGTTTCGGAAATTGTGGCTGTGTAAATTTGGGCAAAAGACTAATTAAGTAATTTTCAATTTTGAAAAACAAAATTGAGTAAGACACACCTCAAATCTAGACAATTGTTTTTCTTGAAATGTTTTGGTGTAGTTTTGAGGAATGTAACACAAAACTACAGCACAAAGCATTTGAAAGCTGGACTATTGTATAGAAATGAAACTAAGAACTCAACAGGGAAATAAGAGTATTGTATTATTTTAAGTCTGAGGAATTCATTTTTATCTTCCTTACAGGAAAATTTGACTCAAAACACCTGTACCAGTTTTGTAAAAAAAATTTTTATATATGTCATTGTCATCTCGTTTATGTCGTCATCATTGGCATCAATATCATCTTCACTTTATCTTCCATTTAATGTAAGGACAGAGCTATTTCCTGACAAGGATTAAGCTCTGTGTTCTGGATGTGGTGCACACTACATACATCCTCTTTTCTATCTATTCTCTTGTTTCTATTTTCAGTCCTTGTGGCATGTACTTTAAGCCAACTGGTGCATTGGTTGTAAGTTTTCCCCAGTCTGATCAAACACTTATCAGTTTTGCCATGTACCTGACATCAGGCGTAAACATTTTGCAGCACGTTCAATGAAAACCATTCCATAAGGTTGTGTCAGACATTTAGCTCAGTAATAGGTGCCTGCATTTTGTTTGTATTGATTGTAATTACAGTGTTGCTTTAAAGTAGCTTGGTGTGTTTTTATTTTATTTTTTACTCTTTGGTCGATATTATGTGTGTTTTTCAACCTAAAAAGTTTACTTTTCAACCAGTTTTGTCTTTCTGTCATGCTGTCAGCCTTAAGATGGTCTCTGTGGTAAAACAATGAACAGAATGTATTGTTTGTTCCACAGTTTGTCGTTATGCAGTCATTGACTTGATATGTTTCCTGGATTACTTTGCCCTGACCCCAAGGTTGTGAGATTGTTAACACTGGGATGGACATTCCCCTTGGGGATGTCGGGGCGCTCTTTCAGTGCAAATAGTATCCCCACTTTCTGGAAATTCTGAGCTAGAAATTTCGTCTTTCTTTTCTGTCACTTTCTGTTTCTTCCTTGCTTTTTTGCTTTCTATCATTTTTTATATTATTTTCTGCCTAACTAGTCCAGTCAGTTCTATGTGTTCTACAAAACTCTACGTACTTTCTTTCTGTTAGGAATGATGATTGGGTACATGCATGAAGTAAGGTGTTGTGCATGCTTTTGAGATGGTTAAAGGCCTTGTATAGCTCTGTGTGGTCAGCTAGTTTTTTTTTTAACAACAATGACAATGAAAGTAGGTGGGCATTAGTTGACCAATATGCAGTGTTCTGCACAGTGTTTTTTATGTGTACTGTCATACGTTTTCTGATGTTATATATTGACACTGGCTCTCTCTCTCTTCTCTCTCTCTCTCCTCTCTCTCTCTCTCTCTGTGGGTGGGTGGGAGGGTGGGTGGGTATGTGTGTGATCTCTATATGATGGATAAAGAAGAATCAGATGCATTTTTTTTTATTCTAATTACTCCTCTTGATTAAAGAGTGGTGCTGAAGTTCTGTACTGTTTTGACTACTGTTGGTTGTTTGGTACATGTACTGCTGTAGAACAACAATGATTAACCCTGTATTATTCATTTGTGGCATACCTGAATCTTTGTATGTAGTATATGTATTAAATAAAAAGAGAAAAAAATGGAATTGCATATCTTTCATATCTGTGCGTGTATGTGCGTGTGTGTGTGTGTGTGTGTGTGTGTGTGTGTGTGTGTGTGTGTGTGTGTGTGTGTGTGTGTGTGTGTGTGTGTATGTGTGTGTGTGTGTGTGTGTGTGAAACAGAATGACTTTGTTGAATTTGTTTCCAATACATATGATTACATTCAAGCTAAAGTAACCAGATTGTATATGAATGTTTAAAACGACGTGGCTCATAAAAATGTATATTCTTCATCGACAATCTGCAAGAAAACAGGTCAGCATTACTTTCTGTCTTTGTTTTGCTTTATCTTTTCCTGGTGTCCATAATTCCTTTAATGGTTTCTATGACAATAAAAACAGTGAGTGTGACAGGTGCAGTAGTCAAGTGGGTAAGACGTTGGACTTCCAGTTGGAAGGTCTGGTTTTGATCCTGCCTGGGTACCTCCCATCTGGGGGATAAAGTGTGGAGATTTTTTCTATCTCCCAGTTCAAGATAAGTGTAGACTTGTCAATACTTAACCCCCCTTTGCGTGTACACGCACACAGAATATTAAATAGGTATTGTAATTGTAATTTATGTTAGTGTCTGATGGCTTACAGAAACACAAAAATACACAGCATGGATGTCTACTAAAGATTGAGTATGCAGACTGTGCAGCAACATACTGCCTGTAAACTGTAAACAAAACAATGTGCAAAGATACATTTGTTTTAAAACAAAGCAGACGCTAATTGTTTAATGTGAATCAAAACAAGTTAATCACACACACGCGTGCACACAAACACACATTGTGACATGCACAACATTCACATAAACACACAGAGTGAAATGCACGCATACACACACAAATTGACACACATACACACACTGTGACACAATAAACACAGTGACACACAAAATATACAAACACACACAAAGACACACACACTCCATATCACACATTTCTTCACTTACAGACACACACAAAGACACACAGAGACACATTTTGTATCACATATTTCTACACTTACAGACACACACACATATACATACACACACACACACGTACGCACACACTGTGACACACACATGCACACATATATTTACACACACACCACACATACACCACACACACACACACACACACACACACCACACACACACACACACATACACACACACACACACACACACACGAAATTGTGAACATCACAATCCTTAGTCACGGTAGACAATTTCATTGTTGGAGGAAAGCGTCTCAATTGAACGTCAGTGGGAAAGTTAAGATGGTTTCCAGCTGCAGGTCACAGTGGTTTGTGTGAGTCACACTAACAAACACCAACAGTTTGACTATTGTGTTAAGTCTTCAGCTGAGACAAAGGCTGAAACCAGTTCACATGACATGAAGGAGTTTTTCACGAGCAGAAGACAAAGCAAACGAGTGTTGAGCATGTGACAACAAATCAGGCAAAACTTGACTGAGTTGATCTCTGATGCACATTAAAAGAGTAGCAAATAAGGCTAACCAGATGATAGGAATTATCAAAAGAACATTTTTGTACATAAATAAACATACATTTTTAATGTTGTATAAGGCTTTTGTTAGACCACATTTAGAATACGCAAGTGTTGTTTGGAATTCGTATTTGATAAGACAGTCAAAAATGAATGAAAATGTACAAAGAAGGGCAACTAGGTTGCTTATAGAGTGTAAAAATATGAGTTATGAAGAAAGGCTTAAGTTTTTAAAACTTCATTCACTGAAAGGTAGGAGGGTTAGGGGGGATTTAATACAGGTATACAAAATAATGAATGGGATGGATAAGCTATCAGTTGAAACATTTTTTTCCTTTCCACAAGCTGGTATAACAAGGAATGCTGAAGGTAAAATATTTGTTAAACACAGATATACTAACACAAGAGCATTTTGTTTTTCTAACAGAATTGTTAAATTGTGGAATAAAATTCCTTTTGAAATTAAATTTATTAACAGCATTAACAAATTCAAATATTTCCTGGACGATGACGCAGAATTCAAAATTTTATTTAAAAAAATAGACTGAAGCAGATTTGCTCAAGTATGAATATTAAGGCATGCGTTTCAGACCCCAAAGAAGAAAGCGTAAAACAAAAAAGATAGGGCGTAAAAAGGCCAGAAGGCCTAGGCTACGAGCCAGCCCTCAGCTACTACTACTACTACTACTACTACTACTGATACTAGTGAGTAGATACGTGTATGCAAGAGAATGAATGTACTTATCCGCTCCACTTAAAACTATCAATAGATTGTTTGAATGATGATATTACCATTGACATATTGGCTGTAGTTTTCCTGAGATATTTCATGATCAGTTAGTTCAGCTGTAAGGGACTGTTGTTAGTTTATTGTCTATCGTATAAATTTCAGTGCTCTGTGTTTAATCTAGGTCTTGCATTTATCACATGTTATTCATGTACGTTATGTCAGGCAATAAGAGCTAACTATACATGTACTGGGCTTCACTGGAATACCTGTAGTGGTAATGTCCCTTGTGGTGTTCCTACCAAGTGAGTGACGTTGTTTGTGTCTAACTCTCCTGTCTGGGTTTTGTTTGTGTTGATGTAATAGGGTCGCTCCATGGTCCTATCCTACTTGAGAGAGGCGGGCTTGTAGTGTGAAATAGTTGGGTAGGGCTTGTAAGTAGCACCCTCTTCAAATTTGCCCCAGTCATTTTTGGGATGTGTATGTGTTCAACATTACGTGAGGTTTTTTTTTAACTAACATGGTATTATTGAACGTTTTTTGTTTGTTTGTTTTTATTTCCACTTTCTACGCCATTTCAGTGACCACAATGTCTGGGACGATTGTTCACAACGCTATGGTGATGATGATAATGGGGATGGTAATTATGATGCCATAGAGTTCCACTGTGGATTGAGATTGTGTGACACATTATACTTTATGCCTCCTTTCATAGAATAACCAAACTTCATCAGCTCTATTCACTCTGAACAGCTCCATGCCCATTTTTCTTCTTGTACCCTTTGCTCTTCATATACTGGGAGTTCAAAATCCATCAATACAGATACAAGACATGCTTTCTGATCATTGCCCATTTTTTATCTTTTCTGAGAAATAATCTGCCCTTTGTCATGAAGCGTTTATGTAGCCTTTCCTCTTATATGATCCAGCTTAAAGCCCACATATTCTGTGAATCTTTCTGTTTGAATTAATTTGGTTACACTGACCTTTTTCTGTCCTCAGCTGTTTTAATGCGTTCTTGTAGTGTGGATGTTATTTAGGGCGTGTCCATGTCAAAGGATAAAAATGATGAATGTGTGTTATATGTATAATTTCGTGTTTGTTTGTATTGTACAATAGTAAACGCATAGACCACTGTTAGGTGTGCCATAAATAATTATACTATTGATACCACTATTTTTATGATTATAATGTATCATGGTATCAATCAGGCCTGAGAGAGAACAAGACAAGCCAAGTTTAGATAAGATCAGTCTTTATTTCCAAGAGTGATAGATAAACACCACACATGCTTTTCTTCTTCATTCAGTCCTTGTCTGACAAGGAACTAAACTGTCCTATGTAAATGATTAAGTATTGAAATATATCGGACTTGAGCTTCGTTCAGCCGAGCGAGCGGACGTGTTTCTGCGGGCTCTCCACACTGTGAAGAAAAGAAACATGTGTTGAGTGGCCAGTGACATAAACTGCACAGATAGTATGTTTTGCTGCCGGTGTTGGTTTGTGTGTTTTCGTGTTTAAGTCAACAGAGACTTAATCAAACTGAACAAACTGTCCAAATAATAACGCACGATTGTATAGACACTGAGTGCTAAGGAATTTCAGAAACGATCGTGAATATATATTGAATTCAGCGGCAGCGTGTTTATCGGTGTGTTCAGCAGTGTGGTAAGCAGTGTATGTGCCGTAGTGTTTTGAGAAAATAGCAGCCTGCTAAAGGATGGCGCCACCAAAACCTACGAAGTCACGTCGAGCCGACATTACTGTAAGTAATAGTTCAGACAGTTCATGTAACTCTGTTGATACAACACAAACACGAAAACAAAACAGCAAGCAAACAAATCTGCTCTCCACACCAACAAGCAGCAAGCAGAGCAAAATGACAGAATTCGTGGAAGAAGGAGGAACGGAAGAAAATCAGGAAAGACAGGCAATAGAAAGTGGGGATGAAGGTGGGCATGATGGGGACAGCACGTCAAGTTCTCTGATAGAACACATTTTCCGAATGGAGAAACAGCTTACAGAGACATTAAATAAATTAGATCGTAAGATCGACACAACTGAACAAAATCTGTCAGCTCAAATCACAAAACAATTCGAAGACTTCCGGTCAGAAATATTTACCCTTCAAAAAGAAAACGATGTATTGAAGAAAAAGTTAGAAGATGCTGAGGAAAACATTGAAGATTTACAAGATGACATAAAACTATTAAGAAACACAATCGAAAGGGAAAGAGAAGAACGCAATAATCTCGAACAGTATGGGAGAAGAGATTGTCTCCGTTTTCACGGAATAGGGTCCGATGATGCTCGGGAGACAGCCGCCGATTGCGAAGAGAAAATACTGGCTGTAATACAGGATGATCTTGGTCTGGGGCACATAGATTCCTCCCAGATTAGCATCGCCCACCGTGTCGGAAACAGAAGCAATAAGCCTAGATCGATCATTGTCAAATTTATCAACAGAAAGTTCAAGGATCAGGTACTTCAGAAAAGACGTCTGTTGAAAGGTACTAAACGAGGAATCACAGAAGATTTGACCCACCTGAATATGATAAGACTGTCTGCCGTCAAACAGCACCAAAAAGTACTTAACACGTGGACACGAGACGGGAAGATTTTTGCTCTTCTCAGAGATGGAAAAAAACTGGAAGTGCTTGGTGGAAATTTGAAAATTCTGGATCGGGCAGGGGCTGATTCCACAGCAACCACTGGCGGCCGGGAGACCTCCAATCCCCTCCGTCCTTCAGACAGACAGTCAAACACCAACCACTCCAGAGTCGCCAATGGACGTGGAAATATTCCCAGACAAAGGAAAGAACAGAGGGGGAAGGATACAACTACATGTAATACACGGTCATCACAGTCCTGTCTCTCCCCAGCAGCGGAAGGAGAACCAGCTTGTACAGGAGACCTGTTGCTGTCAGAGAGCCAGGAATGATCCAGTGTGTCTACCCATGTACGATTCACCCACCATCATACTTGACGTCCGAACAGTGGAATATTGAAGAAACAAACATAATCGACATGTCAACATCAATCAATACGTTCCGGCCAGCAATTCTATGCCAGTCTCCAGTTCTTGATATCCAACCTCCACCCCCATTTCCTTATTCCTTACACCACTACCCGTATAATCACCCCCCGCACTCCCAACCCGTTTACACATGTCATCCCCCCAACTCAACCTGAACACTACCACACGTCCATCCCAACCCCTACCCTCACCACGAACGCCCTCAAACGTCCCTTCCTTTTTTACTTCTTTACATGGCCCATGGTCTGAACAACAAATCAGTGTCTGAAGTGCGCGTGCATGTGTTTTTAGTGGGTGTGCGTGCACTCGATTGTGCATGTAAAGATGCACAAGCTCGTGTTTGCCTGAACACTGAACGCTGAGACGGGGAGTAGGCAAACATTACTTTCACTATATTGACAATTATTGACACGAGTCCCGATCTTAAGGTCTGCATTTAGTCTGAAAATCAAGAGAAACGGTAAACCTGATTTCAATATTACCGATACTCGAGTGCCTCGGTTGACAGTACTCAAGGGCTCTTCCTAAAGATGCGATGAAAGACATCTCTATTACTGCAACAACCATTGGTTGTTGTTACTGATACACAGTACTGTCTTACGGAATACTAAGATATAGTTAACATGGTGTTTTTGTGCAGGTACGCACCAATACCTAAATATATGTATCGTGTTATGCACAGGTGTATAAGAACGATATCTTGTCTGAACCCCCCTTTTCTCCCCCCCCCCCCCCCCCCCAGTGCTTTATTTCGGGACGATTGGTGGTGAAAGGACTAAATGGGGAAAAAATCAAATAAAATAAAATATACATAATCTACAAAATTGCATATTGTGCAGTTTGTAGGACACAAAGATTGATTAACTTATCAAAAAGGTTGGTGGACTCCCGCGAAAGGGGAAAGAGTGATGGCATTACAATAATTCACGCCATGTAGAATGGACGAAATTGTACAGTGTGTTGGTTTTGTTTTTTTGTTACTTTCCTGGTTTTTGTTGTATTTATTGATACAGGGAAACATATATACATTTTGTCATACACATATTCCTGTAATAAATGGCAAATAATCCACGAAGACTCTATTTTCAATATTGGTGGTAAACATAGGCCTACTGATGAGATTAATGTTTTTGTCCTAATCACATCTAAGCTCACAAAAATATTATGATGAAATAATCAGAATTGTAGGTGGCTACAATTTTGGCAATACGTATGTTTAAATCATGTAATACGTAAATAACTAATATGTTTAAAACATGTAATACGTATATAACTAACTGCTGTCTGTCTGAATGTTCCTTTATCATAATGAAGAACTACATAATAAGTAAGGACGAAAAACCCTCTGAGGGTGGATGGATGGAGTTTTGTAGGAAAAAAAGGGGAGGATTTAGCAAAAAGGATTGTGATTTCTGTTTTTTAACTAGTTTTTTTTTTTTTTTTTTTCTTTCTTTCGATGAAATTTGTACGCTCATCGTTTAAATAACCACGATGATTCATTATAATAGTGTACATATTTATAATGACGTATTCTGTCATGTTAGATGATACGTGTTGTGCAGTTGTCATAGAAGGAAGTTCACGAGAAAGACATGAATGAGCGTGAGAATGAATGTTTCAACTGTGGGTCAGTTGATATGCCGGAAGAGTTATGGAAAATGGAAGCACGACATTTGAATCCGATGCATCTTTTTGTTGTGGTTTTTTGTTTATTATTAGCGTTCATAAAAAGGTATGATTTGTGTATCACTGTTTGTGAGTTGATGATAACTTTAATGTATATAATCCACTTGTTCTTTATGTATCATGGAGTTACAGACAAACAATTACCCCTGGAGAAGATAGCTATCACATATGATCAAATAAGAAAATGACCAACAAAATGTCATTTGCTTCTATGAATTGTAGAGGATTGGGTAATCTACAAAAGAGAAGAGATGTTTTTCACTATTTGAAACAAAAACAACATTCAGTCTACTTGATACAAGACACTCACTTTGACCCCAAACTTGAGAAGTATTATATGGCGGAATGGGGGTATACTGCGTATTTTTCTTCTCATAATACACACTCAAGAGGGGTAGCAATACTTTTTAACAACAACTTTGAGTTCAAAGTTAAAAATGTGTATAAAGACCCTGAAGGAAATTTTCTGATGGTACACATATATACAATGAGCAAGGATATTTTATTAGTTAATGTCTATGGACCAAACAAAGATAGCCCAGATTTTTATACACATATCAATGGAAAAATAAAGGAAATGAAAATATGTAATGTAATATTTGCTGGTGACTGGAATCTAGTTCTGGATCCAAGTATAGACTACTGTAACTATAAACACAAGAACAATATGAAGGCTCAAGAACAAGTGGAAGTCATCATTGAAGATCACTGCCTAGTAGATGTATGGAGAGAACTAAATCCTCAACTTCGGCGTTTTACATGGAGAAGACTTAACCCATTCCAACAGGGTCGTTTAGATTTTTACCTTGTATCAGAAAGCTTATGCAATGTTATTAAAGATGCTGATATCTTGCCAGGGTACAGAACCGACCATTCACTGATAAGCTTGGAGATAGAAATAGGCGATGGTGGCAAAAAAAGTACCTTCTGGAAATTCAATAGTTTGCTTTTGAAAGATTCCCAGTATGTCAAAGAAATAAATGAGCTTATTGAAAAAATCATTGCACAATATGCAGTGCTTCCATATGCAAGAAATAACTTACCGAATATCCCAACTGAAGATATACATTTTACAATTACTGACCAGTTGTTTTTGGATGTATTACTCATGGAAATTCGCAGTAAAACAATTGCATACTCTACCATGAAAAAGAAACAAAACCGGGAACTTGAAAACACCCTAGAAAATGAAATAAAATATCTGGAAGCAAAGTTACATAAACATGAAGAGGATCTCATTAGTCTACACACTAAAAATGAGCAGTTGGTTGAATTGAGAAGTAAAAAAATGGAAGGTGTATTACTACGCTCCCGAGCTAGATGGGTTGGTGAAGGGGAAAAGATTACAAAATATTTCTGTGGAATGGAGAAAAGAAACTATGTTAGTAAACAAATGACAAAAATAGTGGGGGGAAATGGATTTACTATTAGGAAAACTTTTGATATTTTGAACGAAACAAAACGTTTTTATGAAACATTATACAAACAAAGAGAAACAGACGACTGTAACATTACTGAGATGGTTGACAACTTACCAACACTGTCAGCAGAGGAAGCTACTGATCTTGAAGGAGAAATATCTCTCGATGAAGCGACATATGTTCTAAGTAAAATGAAAAATGATAAAAGTCCAGGATCTGACGGTTTTACAGCAGCGTTTTTTAAAGTCTTCTGGAAGAAACGCATAGGAGAGTTAACTGTGCGAGCTCTAAATGATGGTTTCCATAAAGGAGAAATGTCCTCCACTCAGAAAGAAGGCATTATTATTTGTATACCCAAAGGAGATAAACCAAGAGAATATTTGAGAAATTGGAGACCCATATCTTTATTAAACGTTGTTTACAAAATTGCGACTGCGTGCATTTCTGAAAGAATTAAAAGGGTACTACCAAAATTGATAAATGAAGATCAGTCTGGATTTATGGCTAATAGATACATTGGAAGCAATACTAGACTTGTCTATGATTTGATAAACTATTGTAATTTAAACAAAATTCCTGGATTGTTATTGTGCATCGACTTTGAAAAAGCTTTTGATTCTCTTGATTGGAATTTTATGCACAAGGTATTGTCTGCATATGGCTTTCCTGATGACATCAAGAAATGGATCGAGGTTTTTTACAATAACATTAAGTCTACGGTTCTAGTGAACGGTAATGCATCAGCATGGTTTGAAATAAAACGAGGTTGCAGACAGGGAGACCCTATATCCCCTTATTTGTTCATTCTGAGTGCTGAAATTTTAGCACTGATGATCAGAGAAAATGAAAACATTAAAGGAATCACCATTGGAGAAATGGAACATAAAATAGCACAATATGCAGATGATACTGAACTCTTTCAAAATGGAGACAGACACACGTTCGAACAAACCATAATCGTTATAGAAGATTTTGGAGAAAAATCAGGGTTGAAAATCAATATTGATAAAACTATTGTGGTATGGATAGGAAGTATGTTGAATAGTGACGTTAGATTCATGCCACACCTCAAATTTGTATGGAATCCTGATAGTTTCAAAATACTTGGCATTTGGTTTACCAGTGATTTAAAGGGCTGTGAAAAATTAAATTTTGACGAAAAGTTTAAAGAAATAAAAGCTTTGTTTGCAATATGGCTAAGACGGTTAATAACTCCCCTGGGCAGAGTTGCTGTTTTGAAGTCACTAGTTTTATCAAAACTGGTTCATCTATGGCTATTGCTGCCTAACCCACCTGACTATATTATTGATCGATTGCAGAAAATGGTTTACAGGTTTATCTGGAACAAGAAACGTGACAGAAAAAAAAGAACTACCATAGTTAAATATGTTAAAGATGGAGGACTGGATGTGACAAATATCAACAACTTTGTAAATGGACTAAAGTTAACATGGCTTAATAGACTTCATAAAACAGAGCACAAGTGGAAATATGTTTTTTATCATCTGTATCCAAAAATGATACAAAATAACCAATATGGTCCGAGTATATATGCAAGACAACATCATCATACGAACGATTTTTGGAAAGATGTTTTCAAAATATATGAAATATTTGGATACAGAATACAGCCCAAATGTTCAGAAGATGTTCTCTCAGAACCCTTATTTTTCAATAATAATATCAAATTTGTGACAGATAGTATAAAACATACTGATTGGATTAACAAAGGTATTTATCAAATCAGACATCTCCTCGATGATACTAGTCATTTATATTCATATGAAGAATTCACTGAAAAATACAACATACATGTGAATTTCTTAAATTATTTCAGTTGCATAAAATCAATTAAAGACTATTTAAAGAAAATTGATATCCCAATTATTAATAATAAAACGCAGCTGATTCCATGTTTTCTCAAAACAATTAATTCACAAACAAAAGGAACAAAACTATTCTATGAAATTTTAACCAATGACGATAAGCGTCCAAATTGTTGCAATAAATGGGAATTAACATTTGGAGAAGAAATTAACTGGACGCGATGCTTTACAAACTTACAGAACATTAAAGAAATTAAACTTAAATGGTTTCAGATAAGAGTCATCCATCGAATACTGGCTACTAACGTTGTACTCAAAGAAATGGGTTTAGTACAAAGCAATTTGTGTAATTTTTGCAATCGAGCAAGAGATAGTATACAACACTGCCTTTGGGACTGTCAGTATGTACAGTCATTTTGGAATGAATTTGAAACGTATGTACAGACAAATTGTACACATGTTAACAATTTAAAACTGTCAAAACAAATGATTATTTTGGGATTTGACAAAACTTTTACAAGTGATAAAATTTTTGATTTTATTCTGCTTTTCGCAAAATATTTTATTTATCAATGCAAATGTGAAAAACTGATGCCAAATCTGCACATCTTTAGGAAAAAACTTAAACGGAGATACGATATAGAATTGTATAATCAAAAGTTGAGAATGACTGCACAAAAGTACGAAATGGATTGGACGTACTACCGCCCAATTATTACTTTTTAAGGATGACTTTTTTTTTTCTGATGCGCACAGCCAGATTCTGCAGACTATGACTTAACATACCGCAGTATTAGCTAGATAAATAAATAAGACGTTATATAAATATAATAATACCGCAAACAAACAATGGGTTAATTGTGCTGTTGTTATAAACATAATTATTACTATTATTATCATAATTATTTTCTCTGAGGAGTGTGTGCGGTTCTTTTCTTAAGACAGGGTTGATACACTCATGCCTTTTTGCTTTACTTTATTGTTCGTGTCTTTATCAAAATATTCAAATGTCAGCTTGAGATTAAGTGTACAGATGATTGTATGTCTTTATGCAATCTGTATACACGTGTGTGTGTGTGTGTGTGTGTGTGTGTGTGCGCGCGCATGCGTGCTCAGATGCGCTCATGCGTGTATGTGTGTATGTGTTTTTGATCATAAATGAGTGTACACACAAAAAAAAAAAAAAAAAAAAAGTATTGAAATATATCACTTGTGCATATTTTATTTCATACAAACAAATATTGACAAAAGATGGCAGAGTGACACAGGGGAGGGGAAGAGAGAGAGAGAGAGAGAGAGAGAGAGAGAAAGAGAGAGAGAGAGAGAGAGAGAGAAAGAGAGAGAGAGAGAAAGAGAGAGAGAGGGAGAGAGAGAGATAGGGAGAGAGAGAGAGATACAGACAGACAGACAGACAGGCAGGCACACACACACACACACACACACACACACACACACACACACACACACACACACACACACACACACACACACACACACACACACACACATGGAGGAAAGCCACGCAATTCCAGTTTTCGTTTTCCCTTTTTTATTTTATACATTTACATGTACACCATACAACAATTCAGATGTAACAGATGTGAATAGTACAAGGTTAATCATTGCTGTTCTACAACAGTACATGTACCAAACAACCAACAGTAGTCAAAGCAGTACATAATTTCAGCACCACACTCCTAAATTACACAAGAGATAAAGATAGAATGCACAGAATACATAGCATTCTACTTTTTCCATCATCTTGAACTCACACACACACACACACACACACACACACACACACACACACACACACACACACACACACACACACACACACACACACACACACACACACACACACACGCAAACACACACACACAGACTATCTCTTTCTCTTTTTCTCTCTCTCTCTCACACCACACACACACACACACACACACACACACACACACACACACACACACACACACACACACACACATTCATTCACTACATAACATCAGAAAACATATACAAGTATACATCCAAAACACTGCAAAGAACACTACATATTAGTCAACTAATACCTACCCACTGTCATTGTCATTGTTGTTCAAAACCCAGCTGACTGCACAGATCCATATCAGGGCTATAACCATTTCAGAACGTACACAATACTTCAATATAAAAAATGGAAAAGAAAATTGACTACACATATCACTCCACTCGCGCTGTTTAACATCAGTCAGTTTTCAGATTCTCGCAGATCTGCATAATTCGTTGTGCTTTCTCCAGACTGAAAAAGAGAAATGTGACAATTCTTATGGATGGCATATTTAGTTAGTCATCATCATCGTCACCGTCACCGTCATCGTCATCGTCATCATCATCATTGTCGTCGTTGTCATCGTCGTCGTTGTCGTAATCATCGTCATCACCCCCCCCCCCCCCCCCCCCCCCGTCATTTCATGTCTTTTTCCTGACTGGAATTGACACTATGTGTGAGCATGAATAATAGTTGTGACCAGTAGTAGTAGTGGTTGTAAAAGTAATAGTAGTGGCAGTAGTAGTAATAGTAGTAGTTGTTGTTGTTGTAGTAGTAGTAATGATTGTAGTAGTATTGGGAGCATTAATAGTTATAATAGTAGTACTAGCAGTAGCATAGTAATACAACAGCAACAGTAGTAGTAGTAGTAAGAGCAGTAGTAGTAGTAGTAGTTGTAGTAGTAGTATTGGTAGCATTAATAGTTGTAATAGTAGTAGTAGCAGCAGCATAGAAATACAACAGCAGTGGTAGTAGTAGTAGTAACAGCAGCAGTAGTAGTAGTAGTGACAGCAGTAGCAGTAGTAGTAGTAGTTGTGACAGCTGTAGAAGTAATGATTGCGCGCAACAGTTTTATTGAATGGTGATTGTGTGCACATTAATGTTATTCATACATATCAGTAGTAGTACTCGATGAGACAGTTACAGTAACAATAGTAAACGGTTTTCAGTTTCAGTCTCCATGCTCGGAACGAATTCCATATGTACTAACGTCACAGGTGCCACGTGTATTGTGACCGTGGCACATGCCTTAAGCGTGCACATAAACCCATGAGCTGGCCAGGTCCTGAGACCCTACCTAGAGTATGTTTTACCTAGTCTATATTTTGTACTGGTATTTTATCAGCCTACCACTGGAATAATCTTGGTTACATGTAAAAGTATAGTAGACATAGTAGTGGTAGTAGTGGCAGTAGAAGTAGTAGTGGTAGTACTTGTACTAGTAGTAGTGCGAGTACTACTAGTAGTAGTAAGTAGTAGCAGTCATACTAATAGTCACAGTACTACTGTCAATAATAGTTGTAGTAGTA
>JAPXFY010004330.1:2500-5000 GCA_030674185.1 Monoplex corrugatus | reverse complement strand
GCAGGGCACATGATGATGATGATGATGATGATGATGATGATGATGATGAGACTCAATGGTCATATTTTCACACGAGCTTTTTTAAAAAAAAATATCACAAGACCTCTTTCTTCGTGCAGAGAATTTTTATCGTGTACGTTGCTTTTGCTGTTTTCTCTTTGTTTTTCTTTTGTTTGTTTGTAATTTTTTGCTTACTGTCTGTGTTTGTCTTGCACTTTATGTTTGCATTGTTTCTTTGTTGGGTGTGTGTTGATTGTCTGTTCAGTTCACTCTATAGAAGAGTGGAAGACGTTTTGTGAAATGTCATCCTGAATAACCTTCGATTCCTAAATGTTTTGTCGACACACTGATATTTTATATTTTTCGTATTTTTGCTTGCTTTTTGTTGTGCATTGAACTCTTGTATGTAATGACGTTGTGATGTCTAAATTGATAGAAAAAAAAACTTGTACAATAAAGCGAAATAATTAAGAGAAAGAGAAAGAGAGAGAGAGAGAGAGAGAGAGAGAGAGAGAGAGAGAGAGAGAGAGAGAACGACATATACATAGACAGAGAGAGACAGAGAGAGAGAGAGAAAGAGAGAGAGAGAGTGAAAGAAAGATAAAGAGAGAGAGAGAGTGAGAGGATACGAGTGAAAGATAAAGAGAGAGATACAAAGAGAGAGTGAGTGAGTGAGAGAGGGGAGAGAGAGAGAGAGAGAGAGAGAGAGAGAGAGAGAGAGAGAAAGAGGAAACACCATGTTGTTACAGTTTAGCTTATAATCAACCATTTTAACAAGTGTGATTTCCAAATAGGACAATACTAATGATTGTCCACAAATCCCGGCAATATTTTCCAAAGGAATTGTTCCTTGCAAAATTCTGTAGAAGAATCTACTTTCCTAAGTATTTGAAAACTTCAAAGTTACGGGCAAAAAGTGATGCCAAAACTGAGCAATGCCACTGAAACGTGTGCAATCACAGTTGTGTTTGGAAATGGCCCTGTAGATGCAATAAACCAAACTTAACACAGATCTCACAGTTAAAACAACATTTGATCTATTTTGGATGGACCTAACTACACGTATGAAAATACTTACGACTGGCTGTTGGAGGTTGGACCAAAGAGAGTAAGCCAAGCATAGGTACTATCTCTTTGGCTGGTCGCAACCGCACGATGTAAAACTCAAGTATTTTTGCTGATTTTTCAAAGGCTAGGGGGAAAAATGGGCGGTGGGAGATGAGTGGTGGCAGACGTGAACGAGACTGGCGGGGAAGGAGGGAAGGAGGGAAGGTGAGAATCAGAAAACGGTATAAACAAACTAAACAAACAAACAAACAAAACAAATAAAACAAAACAAAACAAACAAACTTCTTCTTCTTCTTTTTTTCTTTCATCTGCCGCTGGTGCCCTTCGGCGTCGCGGGGAGACACAGACGTCTGTCTGCAGCAAGGCGGGAGGCTTGATAGAGTGACAGGTCATGGGCTCGCAGGGTGTCAGCCACGGAGTCGCTCCATCGTCTCCGTGGTCTACCTCTGGCTTTCCAGCCAGTGTATCTGGTGGTGTATGCCCGTAGGGCCGGTTGGTCGGGCGGCATTCTGGTGAGGTGACCAAACCACCTGATCCTTTGTTGTTCGACATGGTGGAGAATTGGTGTTAGTCCGACCATGTTTCTGATCACCTCATTCTTGATCTTGTCGCGTCTGGTCTTGTTGACAGCTTTTCTCAGGCAGCGCATTTCACATGTGACCAATTTTCTCTCTAAGGCTTTTGTTAGGGCCCATGTCTGACACTGGTATGTGAGTGTTGGAACGAAGATGGCGTTGATGAGTTTTGCCTTGGTGCTCACTGGGATGCTGGGATATTTCAGAAGGGGGGCGAGTTGGTAACTGACTGCGTTCGCTTTCTGGCATCTTGTTTCTATCTCTCTGTCCAATTTTCCATCTTCAGTGAAGAGGCTGCCAAGGTATTTAAATTCTTTGGTCTGTTTCAGCTGGGTGCCGTTGATGTTGATGTCCAGCTTTCCTGGATTTCTGCTGACAGACATAACTTCTGTTTTGTTGATACTGATCTTCATATCATACTTCTCGCAGCTTGTGTTGAGTTGGTCTGTGTGTTCTTGAAGAGCTGCTTTGTTCTGATTCATCAAGGACTGGTCGTCAGCAAATAATAGTTCGTTCAGGGCCTCCAGATCTGGATTGGCTTCCTTTGTAATCTGGTCCATGTAGATCACGAAGAGAAGGGGAGAGAGTACGCAGCCTTGCCTGACCCCTGATGTAACCGGGAACCAGTCCGATGTTCCACTGGCTGTTCGGACTGCGCTCCTACTGTTGGCATAGATTGCTCTGATGTTATCAAGCAACTGCCCCTTCACGTCGTACTGCTCCAGGATCTTCCAGAGCTTGTCTCTGTTGACTCGGTCAAAAGCTTTTTCTTGATCAACGAATACTGTATGCAGGTCTTGGTTGTATTCGATGGCTCTTTCACACAGCTGTCGGAGTGCGAAAATGGCATCTGTGCA
>JAPXFY010004329.1:15000-18365 GCA_030674185.1 Monoplex corrugatus | reverse complement strand
GTAAAAAAGAGGACCATAAATTGGCGGAAAGTGACGACAATAACTTGTGGGCATAATCCCTGTGATTACAGTTGTGAAGGATGTGTTTTTATACCATTTCTCCTCCTCCACAGTGCTTTCAGTGCTTCCGTTTGATTTATTTCGCTTAGTTAGTCATGTCAAGTCAGTTTCATAATCCCCAAGGGAGAAGCCACATAAGATTGCAAGGCAAACGCATAAATAATTCACATTAGAAGACCGCAATAGACAAAATAAACTCAGTCTTATATGACAAATAAAGTTATATAAAAGAATATATGTACATCAGTACACACACATGCGCGCGAGCGTGCTCACACACACACGCACGCGGGCACACATACATACACACACACACACATACACACACGCACACACACACACTCCCAAATACACACACACTCCCAAGTACACGCGCACACACACACACACACACACACATACTCCAAACACACACACACACACATACACACACACACACACACACACACACACACACACACACACACACACACACACACACACACACACCTTACTGCCGCCACCACCATGATCACCACCATAACCACTACAATCACATAACATACTCAATCACTGAAGCAAATTGATTACTAAATAAACACATAAGCAGTCAAACATGTTTGAATGTATTCGTGCGCACGCACGAGCAAGCAAATGTGAGTACATACGTATCATACAGACACACAAACACACATACGGTCATAATAATTCCATTTGTATAATGCAAACAATCCATCTCAGAGAATGCTTGTTTGCACTTTCATGAAAACAAAACTGAAATAAATAAAATTCGGGTTGGAAGGGGTGAGGGTTGCCATGTCGGTATATTAATGCAGTGCAAACATAGTCAGATACAAACACACACACCTGAACATCAATGCAGCATAAACACAATTCAACAAAGATAACAAGAATTCATAGCACGACATTAGAAATAAGGGGTAGTGATACTAGTAAAACAGAACAAAATAAAATATTATACAGTGCACAGTTTCATATAACCCTACGCATGTATGCTTCAGGCTGTGTTAAAATAGTAGGTTTGATTTTAGGATGAAACTTTTAGTTAGTCAGTTAGTCAGTTAGGTAGTTAGGAATGTTAGTTAGTTAGTTAGTTAGTTAGTTAGTTAGTTAGTTAGTTAGTTAGTTAGTTAGTTAGTTAGTTGGTTGGTTAGTTGGTTTTAAATGGGTGGTTGGTTGGTTGTTGGTTGATTGGTTGGTTGGTTGGTTGGTTGGTTGGTTGGTCGGTCGGTCGGTCGGTCGGTTGGTTGGTTGGTTGGTTGGTTGGTTGGTTGGTTGGTTGGTCGGTTGGTTAGTTGGTCGTTGGTCGGTTGGTTAGTTGGTCGGTCAGTTAGTTAGTTAAGACAGTCAGTCAGTCAGTCATCAGTTATTGGTTGGTTGGTCGGTCGGTCGGTCAGTCAGTCAGTCAGTCTGTCAGTTGGTCGGTTGGTTGGTTGGTTGGTTGGGTGGGTGGGTGGGTGGGTGGTTGGATGGTTGGCTGGTTGGTTGGTTGGCTGGTTGGTTGGTTGGTTGGTTGGTTGGTTGGTTGGTTGGTTGGTTGGTTGGTTGGTTAGTCGACTGAGGACCGAATGGTTGATCGGACGGACGGTCAGTCAGTCAGTCAATCAGATACGTGGTTGGTTGGTTGGTTAGCCTGTCAGTAAACTAGTCAGATACATTGTTGATCAATGAGTGATTTGGTTAGATAGTCAGTCAATCAGTCAGTTGGTTAGTTAGTTTGGTTCTTTACGCACACCCACTCATTAGCTCACTTAATCACCCAACCAAACACACACACACACACACACACACACACACACACACACACACACACACACACACACACACACACACGCACACACACACACACAAAGTCACACACACACACAAAGTCACACACACACACATAGACACACACACACATATACACACATAAACACACAACACACACACACTCTCTCTCTCTCTCACAAATATGCACACACTCACAGTCACACACACACATACACACACACACACACACGCATACACACACAACACACACACAAACACGCACACAAACACACTCACACACACAAACACACACAACACACACACTCTCACACACACAAATACGCACACATACACACACTCACATACACACATACACACTCTCACTCACAGTCACACACACACACACACACACACAAACACACACAAACACACACACACATACACACACACACACAAACATACACACACACATACAAATACACGCAAACCGCAGACCGCAGACGGATAGGTTTACTATCATTTACTTAACATCCCGCCAAAAACGAAGGAACGTAGTAAACTAAGTAAAAACATTTGCGGCAAGGAACCTCCGTCGCTTTCTGGGTCACCAGTGACGTCAAACCTTTCGAATTTTCACCCAGTTTCTGTGCACGGCGTCAGGTCACGTGACTCACTCTCACGTGCATCAGTCTTGAAGGTGGAGGGAGGGAGGGGGAGGGGGGGGAAGCAGGAAACCCACCCCCACCTCCATCCTATCTGTATATCCTAAATCCTTGATTCCCAAACATCCCAACAATTTCCTTCATTTTTTTCTTCTTTCATCCACGCTCTCTCTTTGTGTTACATTGTGGTTTGCCTGGCCGTGGTGATAGAGCCATGGACTCAAGATCTGATGTTTCGAGTTCAATCCCAGCCTGCAGCATTCAAAACTAGCCTGGTCGCTGCTCCTCTCAAGGTTTCCACCATTCTTTTATATTCATAAACGTATGCATATTCACATTCATGTTCATGTTCATATTCATATTCATATTCATATTTATATTCAAATTCAGATTCAGATTCAGATTCAAATTCAGATTCGATTTCAGATTTTTATTCAGATTCAGATTTTTATTCAAATTCAGATTTATATTCAGATTCAAATTCAAATTCAGATTTAGATTCAGATTCAAATTCAGATTCAGATTCAAATTCAGATTTATATTCAGATTTAGATTCAGATTCAGATTTATATTCAGATTCAAATTCAGATTCAGATTTATATTCAGATTCAGATTCAAATTCAGATTTATATTCAGATTCAGATTTATATTCAGATTCAAATTCAGATTCAGATTTATATTCAAATTCAGATTCAGATTCAAATTCAGATTTATATTCAGATTCAAATTCAGATTCAGATTCAAATTCAGATTTATATTCAGATTCAAATTCAGATTCAGATTCAAATTCAAATTCAGATTCAGATTCAGATTCAGATTCAAATTCAAATTCAAATTCAGATTCAGATTCAGATTTAGATTCAGATTCAGATTCAGATTCAGATTCAGATT
>JAPXFY010004329.1:0-7500 GCA_030674185.1 Monoplex corrugatus | reverse complement strand
CCTGCCTGGTTTACCGGAATAACGTTATTTTTATCACAGTAATGTATAAGTCTGTTCAAGACCAATCTTTCCATTAGTTTGCTCGTATGGGATGTCAACGCAATAGGTCTGTAACTGTTTTTATTGTTTTTAGGCTTTCCTGCTTTTAATATGGGTATAACAACAGACTTTTGCCATACCTGTGGTACAGTTCCACTCACCCAGCATTTCTGAAAAATTTTGTGTAAGAATATAATATAATTTTCTGGAAGATGCTTAATCATTTCAGTTGAAACTGCATCGACACCTACCGAACTCCTTTTGTTGTGTAGAGACAAGATAGTGTTTTTTAGCTCTTCTAGGGTGATCGGAGAATTAAACCAGCAATCATTCTGAATTATTGGATCATTGAAGATAGGGTTGTTAGCTGCCGTTTCTCTCTGTAGTGTTTGCAGTTAGGAGACAACCCATCTACTTTACTATTTTCAGCAAAGAGTTCTACAAAGGTTTCAGCTTTGTCCATGTCGGAAGGAAATTTGTGGCATGTATCAATCATTATTGGAAATCTAGGTAAGTTGGCTCCGTTTTTCATTTGATTCATTTTTGTCCAGACTTTATGAAAATCCTTAAAATCTGAAATTTCTTTGGTGCAGTATGATGCCCAATAATCTTTCTTTGCTTCAGCAATGATTTTATTACACTGGATGTTAGCTTTTTTCATTTCCATGTGATCGTCCGGTTTTCTGCTTTTGATGTAGATTTTGAATTTATCTTTTTTATACTGAACTGCTTTCTCACATGCCTCTGTCCACCAAACATTACCCAAACGATTATTAGACTTAAAAGTTTTGAGTTTCGGAATGGAGAGGTCTGCAGCAGCTAGAACTGACTCCTGGAACTTAGAAAACATAACGTCTACATTTTCACTTTCATAATGCTTATGTTCATGTTTAGCAAGAGCAGTCTGAAACATGGTCCAATCAGCACGTATGTAATTATATTTTGGTATAATGTCAGGAGTGCTGTCTTTCATCCTGATGTTGTCATTTGTTATTGTTATGATGATAGGTAAGTGATCACTTCCCAAAGTATCTCTGTGAGTGTCCCAGGTACAGCATGGTACTAATTCTGGTGATATTAGTGACAGATCGATGGCTGTTGCCCGGTGTTTGGAAACATCAGGAATTCTGGTGACACTCCCATCATTCAAAAGGTAAAGCGCACTGTCAACTATGTTTTCTACTAAACGATTGCTTGTAACAGTACAACAATCTTTTTCCCAAAACGGGGAGTGGGAATTAAAGTCTCCACCTATTAGCCATCTACCGTGCTGCAGATCCGGAATCGTACGCAGCCATTCTGTATTGTGATCATTTGGACCTGTTGGCAGGTAGACTGACAAAACGTTCAGGATGAAAGAATTACTGAATTGTACTGTGGCAGCACAAGCGTGTAAATCTTCAGTGGATGTTAAAACTGGGGAATTAAATATGTGATACTGTAACTCTTTAAGTATATATATCGCAGTAGCTACCTTCTTCCCGGGATTTCCTAAGTCATATATTGGAGGATAATAATAATTTTGGAGGTTGGGAAGTTTGGTTGGGATAACATTAAGGGACTGCAAAATTAAAACTTCACACTGATTTGATGAGAGAAAATGTTCCAGGTATGCGGAATTGGTGGAAATAGATCTACAATTCCACTGCAAAAATTTGATTTGTGATTGTTGGCGCAGTTTCATTGTTGGCTAATCTCCTATGTTAAATTAAAGGTTATTTGTTTGATAATCACGAAGACTTTGGTTTTCTGCGTACGAGAAAAAATGGCCAGAAAGAAAACATTAACTACTTAGACTACTAATAAAAGGTAGGGGGGAAAATGTAGTTAAAACAATGGGAAAAAGTCCTTCTAATAGAGAAAATAGGTAGATTATGAACAGAAACAAATAACAAATAAATAAAACAATGGTATACACGCCGTCAAATGTACGGAGATTATAGTCTGACCGAGTCTTGATAGTCTGACTAAGTAAATTCTAGCGTTTGTATACTTTCATCAAGGGAATTGTCAGAGATGATGAGGAAAAAGTCCTGTGACAAGAATCGTTGATAACTGTAGATCTACTAAAACATATCATATTGCAGCCACCACGGTTCGTAGTTGTTAAAATGGTGGAACCTTCCTCGGGGGAATCTAGAAGAGTGTAGCCGTGAAGAACGTGATCGTGTTGTTCTCCTAGGGGTCTCCCAAAAGAGATCCCGAACGTGTCTTCCCAGGTTCCCCGCTATCACGCTGCTTCCTCTGGCAGTGGGGTGTATATTGTCGTGAAGAAACTGCTGGTTGGTGCGAAGGTTTTCGTGGGAGACAAAAGATACGTTTTTGATGTCAACAAGCTCAGCAGATAAGAAAGCGTTGTACAAATTCCGCTGAACCTCCATACGTGCATGTCGTACAGGGGCGACCTTGCTGATGACTATCTTTGTGTTTGGGTATTTTTGTGCTACATATTTGATGCAAGTAGTAAGATGTTGAGTTGTTGTTGCGATATCTTTATTTAGTTCGTGAACACCACAATGGAAAACGATACAGTCCGCAGGAATGTCAAATTGAGATAGAGTCTTGTCTAAAGAGCCTTTTATGTCATTAATGTTATTCACAGCACACGAGTCTCCTTCGAAACCGTAAGATCGTCCCAGTCTTCTTGAGTTTACATCTCTCAACACCGAATCGTGGACAGTCAGAACATACGGAAGGTCGTGGTTCTTTTTACGTTGTTCTGATAGGCCTATCTGCGGAGGGTGTGACGTTGCATGTTTGCGCTGTGAGGTGACGTCTTTAGCTTTTTTGATGTCATGATGATGTTGTTCTTTCCCGTCTTTGGTTTTCTTTTCGGGCTCTGTTTTCGCTTGCTTTGAGTTATTCCTGCTACATTTTGTTTCGTTTGACTTTTGTGGCTGTTGATCGTCCTGCCTGCGTGTGTGTTTTTGTTTAAGAACGTCTGCGTACGTGGGATTTGTGGATTGGAGATCTGTCTGTGTCTGGCCGTTCCTGGTGATCTTAATGGTGGCGGTTGCTGTCGACCGGGCCTCGATCTGCGCATGCACAGACCTTTCTAAGGAATTAACTTGCTGGCGCAGATCTAATATGATGTTTCTGAGGTCAATAATTGTACTCACGAGTTCCGCAGAGCTGAGTACAGGTGTGGTGTGAGTTGTCTCACTCTGTGTGTGTGTGTGTGTGTGTGTGTGTGCGTGTGCGTGTGTGTGTGCGTGTGTGTGTGTGTGCGTGTGCGTGTGTGTGTGCGGTGTGTGTGTGGTGGTGTGTGTGTGTGTGTGCGTGTGTGTGTGTGTGCGTGTGTGTGTGGTGTGTGTGTGTGTGTGTGTTGCGTGTGCGTGGTGTGTGTGTGTGGTGTGTGTGCATGTGTGTGTGTGTGTGCGCGCTCTGACCGACTCCTACCCAAAAGTAGGACGAAAGGGTGGGTATGAAGAGGGAGGGGGGAGGAGGGAGGGTATGTCTTCAAGTTGTGCAGGTTAGTCGGTTGTTATGATGGAGCCCTGGACTCAAGATCTGATATCTCCAGTTCAACCCCTGTCTGCAACATTTTAAAACTGGCCTGTTCGCTGCCGGTCTGAATGTTTCCATCATTCTGGTAGTGTCAGCTTCATCATCATCAGGTGACCTGCCGCATGGCGTTGGCGATCATGGACTTCCATCTGTCTCTATCTCTCGTTGCTCCTAGCATCTCCCCCACCCTCCTCGTCCCCAGCCACTCTGCAAGTCCGTCCAGCATTTTCTCCCTGGGTCTACCCGGTGCTCTCTTTCCCTCCAGCTTTCCTGTTGTGACCAGGTGCTCCAATTCCCCCTTCCTCATAAAATGGCCTATAAATGTTGCCTGTCTTTTTCTAATCTCCCTTATGAGTGATCTACTTGTGTCTGCCTCCATCAAGACTGTCTTTTTGTTTTCTTTGCTGTCCATGGAACTCTCAACATTCTTCTTAGAAACCACATCTCGGCTGCCTCAATCTTGTTCTGGCTTTGTTTGTTTACTGTCCACGCCTCGCATCCGTACAACAGTATTGGTTCTATATAACATTCAAGAACTCTCTTCCTGATGTTAATTGATAGGCATTTGTTGGTAAGAATGCTTGTCATCTTCTTGAATGCTGTTTTGGCTTGGCCGATTTTGCCGGCTATTTCTGATGTGCATCTGCCGTCTGATGAAATGATCGTTCCCAGGTATTTGAATTTATCAACCTGTGTCAAGGTTGTGCCATTTGCTGTTATTTTGCATGAGGGGATTTCATGTTTTTTACTGATCACCATGACTTCAGTCTTCCTGCTGTTTAGTTCCAGCCCCTTTCCTTTGCTGTCTATTTCTAGTATATTCACAAGATTTAGTAGGTCTCTTTCACTTTCTGCAATTAGCACGGTGTCATCTGCGTATCGAATGTTGTTTATCATTTTCCCTCCAACCTTTAATCCAGGGTCTTCTTCTAGGTTTCTCATGATGTTTTCGCTGTAAAGTGAAAACAGATCTGGTGACAAAACACAACCTTGTCTGACTCCTGGTGTGTGTGTGTGTGTGAGCTTAGTGTTTCAAAAGTCCCTTTTTGTTTGTTTCTTTTTCTTTCTTTTTGGGTTGTTTTGTTTTGTTTTGTTTTTTGTTTGTTTGTTCCTTTGTTTTATTGTTTGTTTGTTTGTTTTTGTTTCTTTATTTTTGTTTGTTTGTTTGTTTGTTTCTCATTTTTGAAAACTTTGTCGTTTTCTTAAGGGCCGGATGGCTGTGTTCATAGAACCACTGGTTAAAGATTTGATGTCTTTTGAGTTGAGTCCCAGCGCCAGTAAAATAAAACGTTGGCCTATTCGCAGCACATTTTCATGCTCTGATCATTCTGGTGGTGTCAGCTTAGAGCTTCACGGGTCCGGTTCCACCCACCCCCCTCCAACAGCAACACCCCTCCCACCCCCTCATCCATTTGAAGAAATTGCCAGCTCGTAGGGTTTTGCGTCAGCTCAAGGGAACTGTCAGATAACACCTGATGGTGTGAATATGTAATGTTCCGTATATGATGAATCCCTCTAAAGAGAGACAAAAAATCGCAACTCCAAAAACTGGAAAACTCCGAAATATGTCAAAGAAGGAAACAGGTTTTCCCCTCACTGGAGCAGTGGTAAGGGGAGTGAAGTGGTAGAGATCTCAACTTTTCTCGGGATGTCCATTGTGAACGGTGGTATCCATCTCCTGTCCTTCGCTGCTTTTCCTTCCTTACCTTCCTTATAGAGGGACAGATACTGGTTTACAGCTGGGTGGGTTGGGATAGTCTGTTTAAACCCTTTGACTCTCACACCTTGTCTGCCAACTGCAAAAACTTAACCCTTTGACTCCCTTATTCCCTTCCCTTCAGGAAGCTGGTGGATAGGGTGAGGAATCAAAGGATTGAGGGTTTTTTCCGGCATGGTTGACGATGCAGTAGGCTGGTGGACAGGGTGCGGGAGTCAAAGGGTTAAGTTTTTGCTTTGCCAACATGGTTGACAAAGCAGTATGCTGGTGGACGGGGTGCGGGAGTCAAAGGTAAAGTTTTTGCTTTGCTAACATGATTGACAATGCAGCATGCTGGTGGACAGGGTGCGGGTGTCAAAGAGTTAAGATTTTGCTTTGCCAATATGGTGGACAATGCAGCATGCTGGTGGACAGGGTGCGGGAGTCAAAGGGTTAAGTTTTTGCTTTGCCAATATGGTGGACATTGCAGTGTGCTTGTGTACAGGGTGCGGGAGTCAAACGGTTAAGCAAGGGGAGGGGGAGAAGGTCGTCCACTTGAAAACCACGCTCAATCGTTTTTCCTTTTTAGACTTCTTTTTCAATTCAGCAATAGATATGCATTGAAATAATGTCATACTACATTTTTGAAGAACATGTGTACACAAAGAATTCATCGAAAATGACGATACAGATATGCAGAAGAGTGTCGCGTTCATTTGCCATCAGATCACACGCATGTACACGCATGCGAAAAGAAAAAAAATATATGCACGCACATACGCGCGCGCGCCACACACACACACACACACACACACACACACACACACACACACACACACACACACACACACACACACACACACACGGACGCGCGCACACACATACACATACACACCGACACACACACACACGCACACACACATACATACACACGACACACACACACACACACACACACACACACACACACACACGCACGCACGCACGCACACTCACTCACTTATTTTCACACACACACACACGCGCGCACGCACGCACGCACACTCACTCACACACACACACACACACACACACACACACGCACGCACACACACACACACACACACACATACACATACACACACACCGCAGATAGCACACACATGCACATGTGCACTTTTATCCGACATTTGAATGTTATATAAAGACATGAATAATAAAATAAAGCAAAAAGCCCCAAAGTGTATCAAACTCATTTGAAATATAAAAACAAAACAAAACCAAAAACACACCAATGTTCGTTTGCAGTGTCCATACTTGTATGGCATTTTAATTGTTATTGCTGTAATATATTGCATTGGGTCAAATAGTTGGCATGATTTTCTCCTGATGGCAACTCGTCTGCATCGTTTGCAATAAGCAGAAAAGAAAATGGTGGTGGGGGGGGGGGGGGAGAGTGGGTCGTCTGTGTGAATAAAAATCCACACACATTTTCACTCAGTAATAACAACTGACCTTTCAGCCATCGAAGGTCTGTTGTTGGACGCGACGTAGGCCTCCCCCAGCTGTTTCCATTCACTTCGTTCCAGCGCTTTTCCTCTCCAGTTCTTGTCAAATCTGTCTGGGTCGTCTGTCCATCCTAGTTTTCTGTCTTCCTCTATTGCGAGTGCCATCTCTTGGTATCCAGAACGTGGTTTTTGTTGTCCAGCGATTGTCCATTCTCTGGGTCAGATGTCCTGCCCAGTTCTATTCATTTTTGTTTGTTTGTTTGTTTGTTGTTTGTTTTTTTTTGTTTTGTTTTGTTTTTTTTTCCAGGATCAATAATAACGATTAGTCATCTTCAAAAGTACTACTAATCTGTCAGTTGTCTGTCCTATGAGCTTTATATTTTGGTGCCGTTAATTTAATGTCAGTTTTGGATTATGTATGAATTGTTCCTGTATATCGCTATTGTCCAGGCTCATCTGACTGACTCGTTTTAGTAGAACACAGAGAACTTAACCCTTGTCACTCCCACAGCCTGTCCATAAGCTGCAAAAAACTTAACCCTGTGACTACCCGACCCTATCCACTAGTTTCCTCTCTCTGTCTCTCTGTCTGTCTGTCTCTGTCTCTCTGTCTTTCTCTCTGTCTCTCTCTCTCTCTCTGCCTCTGACCGTCTCTGTCTGTCTGTCTGTCTTCTGTCTGTCTGTCTTCTGTCTCTAGTCTGTCTGTCTGTCTCTCTCTCTCTGTGTCTCTCTCTGTGTCTGTCTCTGTCTTCTCTCTCTCTCTCTCTCGTT
>JAPXFY010004328.1:0-12500 GCA_030674185.1 Monoplex corrugatus | reverse complement strand
TATCTATCTGTCTGTCTATATGTCTATCTATCTATCTATCTATCTATCTGTCTGTCTGTCTATCTATCTATCTGTCTATCTATCTATCTATCTATATGTCTATCTATCTATCTATTTGTATGTCTATCTATCTATCTATCTATCTATCTGTATGTCTATCTATCTATCTATCTATCTGTATGTCTATCTATCTATCTATCTATTTATCTGTATGTCTGTCTATCTATCTATCTGTATGTCTGTCTATCTATCTATCTGTCTATCTATCTATCTATCTGTCTGTCTATCTATATCTATCTATCTGTCTATCTATCTATCTATCTATCTATCTGTCTGTCTGTCTGTCTGTCTATCTACTTATCTATCGATCGATAGATATAGATATAGGTAGAGGTGTGTGTGTGTGTGTGTGTGTGTGTGTGTGTGTGTGTGTGTGTGTGTGTGTGTGTGTGTGTGTGTGTGAAAAGATAGATAGATAGATAGATAGATAGATAGAGAGAGAGAGAGAGAGGAGAGAGAGAGAGATAGAGAGAGAGAGAGAGACTTTCCACCATGGGGTCAATCGCTTGTCATAGGAAGATCATTTTCTTTATTGTACGTACGGCAGAATGGAAATTTGATAGTTTATGCTTTTTCTAGTAGTGAAGACCGTTGTTATAATCAGATGATGACTTTCTGAGAAACGGGCTGTGGAAGACCGGGGATACCTACCCCCCTGTTGATTCGCTGTTTTGAGAAAAGGAAGGAAAACCGAATCACAGTTACAGCAGTAGATTTTTTTCCTGAACAACCAAGATCCAATCTGTACATTATATATTATCAGAGAATGCCTTTTATGTGCGGTTCAACGGGAATATTTGAGACACTGAAGTGGTAATTTTTTTGTGTAAACAGGCATTTTCGAGGTTATTTTTCTTTTATAAAACAAAGAAAGAAACAAATAGCAGCAGTAGCAGTAGAAGGATAGTAGCAGCTACAAGATCAGTAACAACAGCAGACATTATGTGTAGCTGCAGCAACAGGAATAATAGCACCTACACAGCAGTAGCAGTGGCACCCTCTTACATTTAGCAGCAGCAACAATACTAGCAGCAAAGAGGCCGGGGGAGCTCCCAACCTCTTTGGTAGTATTCATACTAATAGTAGATGTAACAGTAGTAGTCATACTAAAAGTAACAGAAGTAGTATAAAAAGTAGTAGTCATCCCGAATTTCTCAACCTCTTTGGTAGTATTCATACTAATAGTAGATATAACAGTTGTAGTCATACTAAAAGTAACAGAAGTAGTATAAAAAGTAGTAGTCATCCCGAATTTCCCAACCTCTTTGGTAGTATTCATTCTAATAGTAGATGTAACAGTAGTAGTCATACTAAAAGTAACAGAAGTAGTATGTAAAGGAGTAGTCACCCGAGTTCGATAGTAGCCGCTGTAGCAGACGTATGAACAACTCTCCTCCATTTACTCTGGCTCGACTTCTCTGTGTTACCAAAGAGTATAGTACCTACGGTAGGTACTGTACTCTTTGGTGTTACTTCGTAGACCTTCGCGCCGCTGATGTTGGTGATGTTGTTCATATAGGAGGTGGTTGATAGGTCCGGATTTCTTTTGGCCTCGACATTATCTTGCAAAACTGTTGTCATTAGGGTTATGTGGTTGTTGGCGGTTGCTTGGATGTATTCAAATTTTTTTTTTCTATATTTCTGCCAGCCGTTTATGTTGGGCTGTGAGTTCGTTCAAGTTGCTTTAATGTGTTCTTTTATTGGTCCATTTGACTCTAAGAAACCCCCTGTAGAACCATGCCTCTGCTGTTTCGATCTTATTTTCACCTGCTTTTCTGCCTGCCCAGTCTTCATCATAGCCATGTAGCATTACTGGCCTGATAAAATATGTTAAAAGTTTGATGTTAAGGGCTGTTGGTATGCTTAGCGGGTGTTAAGTGCTAAGTTCGCTACCTTTTTTTTTTTTTTTTTTTGTAGAATAGTTTGACCACCTTAGCGGGTTTTTTTCTTCAGTGTAGCTCTTGGCAGTCGCTTCTGTTTATAAAGACGATCACGTCTAACATCAAAGTTGGAACATGTTTAAAACGGAAATCTTCAAACTGTTGGGCAGCTGTCAGTCTTCAGCGCCAGATAAGAGGAGACATGAATGAACCTCTGAACCTCTGAACAGACCTCACCGTTGAGATATTTATCTCTTGAAGTCTGCGGACCACACACGTCTGACTGACAGCACCGGCTGTCTTGTCCATCCAGGTATCCAGTATTGTATATAGGGCGGTTAGCAACCACTCTCTCTCTCTCTCTCCTTCTCTCTCTCTCCTTCTCTCTCTCATCTCTTCTCTCTCTCTCTCTCTTTCTCTCTCTCTCTCTCTCTTCCCTCTCTCTCTCTCTTTCTCTCTCTTTCTTTCCTTTTCGCCTTCTCTGTCTCCCTTTCTCCCCTTCGTCTCTCTCTCTCCCCCTCCTCTCTCTCTCTCATCCTCTCTCTCTCTCTCTCTCTCTCTCCTCCTCTCTCCCTTCCTCCCTCTCTCTGCGAGAACACTTAAAGTCTTACACTGGATTAAATCAGGATTGTGGTCAGTCTTCTGTGCTGCCCTGGACCGGTTATGGAAAAACTGTCCACGCACGATATCAGAGGCAGTCTTTAAACCCACTCTAGACAAGAGCAAAGTCCAAAGGTCGTATGGTTGAGGTGCCTGGGGAACTTAACCCTTTCACTCCTGCATCCTATCTGCCACCTGCAAAACCCGAATCCTTTCACTGCCTCACCCTGTCCACCAGCTTCTTGTAGAGGGAGCTGATGGACAAGGTGAGGGAAGTGAAAGGGGCAAGAAGTTGGTGGATAGGGTGAAGGAGTGAAAAGGGTTCGTTTTTGATTTACTGTCATGATCATAGTCATGACTGACCATGCTTCCTTCAGGAAGCTGGCGGATAGGGTGAGGGAAGTATAGAAGACGACCTGTGACAACAGTTCTTGATTGCTGTAGCTCGCCACGTGTTCAGACTCACCGTCAGCTCGTAAGAAGTCAGACAGCGAGCCAGGACGTGGATGAACCACCCTTCTCTGTCTAGTAGTGTGTGTGTGTCTTGTAGTTAAAACACCTGATCAGGGCCGGGCTTGAGGAGGGATGACCCTGACGACCCGTCTGTCGTCATCCCGGGAGAACAGATGCCCAAGAACCTGGACACGCCAGGCTCAGATGGTGTTGAGGCGGAGCCGGGCCAGGAATCAGATGCGTTATGCCAAGCTGATGGACAATAGTGCGTTTGATAAGTCTCATGTCGGTCGTCCTGAAGAGGAGGTGTTTGATGGGAGAGGCCCTGATGAGGGGTCTAATAGCTCCAGTATGAAGAAAAGACAGACCTCGTAGGAAGGCATTGTACAGATGGTGAAGATGCAACTGGTAAAATCTTCCCATTCTGCCAGGGAAGAGAAGCTTAGGCTGGTTGAGGTAGGGCATCTGACAGGGTAGGAGGAGAGCAACAGGTGGTCCTCCACTGACAGATTAGGCCAGTTGTAAAGTTCCCCAGGGTAGAGGTACGTAGGTGCCTTGGGAGGTCAAACCCCCCCCCAAAAAGTTATTCGTAGGTAAAAAAAATCTAGGTAGGAACGTGGCGACCGTTACTGGGATTGGGCATGTCCCTGGAGCGCAGCGCTGAGAGGGCCACCCTGAGCCGAGCGTTCAGGTTCATGGAGGAGGGCATCAGCTGTGGTCCAGTATGGGTGAAGTATAGATCGTCCACGAACTAGTGGTACATCTCTGTTTTTGGGGGGGGCGTCCAGTGCTGGCGCTATGGCGGCTGGACCAGGTGTAGAATGGCGGAACTGCAGAATCTCCATAGATAGATAGAACCCCAAAGACTGTGTCGGAGGGTCGAGCTTCGGAGAGCGGGAACACTCGTGGCTCTGGAGATCGTCCGACTCCGTGGTGGAAGGAAGGAGATCTTGATACACCAGCGAGGGCCATTCCATGGTGATGTGATGGATTTTCTAGATGTCTGTGAGTCATGGAATCCCAGTTGTGGTGGAGATCCTGAAAAGGATGGCCGACGTGCCCCCCTCCTGGAATGATCCTAATTCCTGGTAGAGGGATACCCTCTGGCGTTAGCAGAAAAAAATCCCCGGCCAAGGAGTTGTGCTTGAGATGAGGATCAGCGACCCAAACGCCAATAAAAGGGTCTTTCACTTGCCGTGCTTGATTCCTGGAGCCCTGGCCACGGCCTTCCTGTGCGTTTGTGTAGGGATTTGACGACCAGTCACAACCTGGTTGTTCCCCTGAGGACAAAACAGATTGACCGTGAAGGCCGCATATCATCCATGTTCTCGTTCGATCCAAGCACGACCTTGGTAAGGGCGACCTCCTCTAGGTGGAAAAAAAATGCAAAGCCACTCTCCCCCCACCCCCCATAGGGTAAGGAGTCCAGAGACAGTCGAGAGAGAAGCGCATGACGCGGGAAGGACCTGGGTTTCTATCCCTCGGGGAAGAGGTTGGGGGAGAGGGGAGGATCCTGTACTTGAGGCTTGGCCTGGATTTGGGTGCTATGGGGAGATCCCTGAGCGGGAAAGCCTTGAACTAGGCAGGAAGGAAATCGTCTGAGGTGCCAGAATGACCTTGCTTAATGAACGGGTTTTGCAGTTATTGGGACCTTGGTTGTGGGATTCCATACGTCTGAGTTTGGGATTGACAACCAGTCATACGCTATTTTTTATTGCTGTTGTTTTTTAAGGCCCAGCCGACTGCGTAGAGCCATATCAGGGCTATAACCGTTTCAAAACATACAAAACTTCAACAGGGAAAAAAAAGAAAAGAAAAGAAAACTAAGTACACATATCAATGCGTTCGCGCACATAAACTACAGACATGCCCCTGGCGTTGACCTTTCCGTCCAATTGATCACACAAGGGATTTTAAAAAGAAACCTGAAAACAAATATACGCATACCTAAAGACACCAAAACATATATGAAAACAAAGCACAAGTTACCTAAAATTGCTTCCGCATATCTCACCTCCTTAGAGCCAAAAATGCACTTAATACATGTACCCAATTATCAATCCTTAGAAAAAGTACGAAAGACTTTATATCGAACACATACAGTTGAATGGACCAGCAAGGCAGAAGCAAAGGAACGAGGCAAGAAATAAAGAGAGTGACAGAAAAGAGCACACTTTTAGCACAGAATTTCAAGAAAATGGGGATACTATTTATACCGAAAGAGCCCCCGGCATCCCCGCGTGGGGGAGTCATAGGCTGGCTGTCCCTTGGAAGCAAAACGGATTGACTTTTGCAAGCAGCATAGCCCCGCTGTTCTCGCTCGACCACCTGGAATACGATGAAGGGCAGAAGTGCTCTTCCCACCCACACCTTCAGAGGAGAACACGTCTGGAGACAGTTTCTTTCCTAAAGGAAAAGGACTTGGGCGTCTACCTCTTGGACAGAAGGGCCGAGTAGGAAGCTGCTGATCGCGCAGGGACAATCATAAGCTTTCTCCCATACTCATAGTCTGCAGTTCTCCTGGCCTTAAGTTTGATGGAGGAGATCCGAAAGTGGGAAAAACCCTGGCAAACTGGAAGGGGATCTTCTAAGGGACTAACGATCTTTGGTTCCGTTCTCCCAACTACGAATGGCCAAAAAAGCTGAGGCTATGTTATGGACGAAATTGCAGAAGCGTCTTCCCCGCCAACGTTAGGCAGGCACGCCTGCGTCTAGCTCAGAAGTGTAAGTCGACTTGAGGGAAATGATACTACCCACCACATTCTGAATGAACGATCGAACGATACGTTAGAATGTTGTCGATGGGTTGATTCATCAGTTGAGTGTTTGTCCAAAAACGGTGCCGAAACGCGGCAAGGGGACTTCATTGGGGACACGATCGATTTTTTGTGTTTGTGAGGAGTGAGGATCAGATGTCGAGACACCATTGTTGGAGCCAAACCTGCGCTCAGAATGTTGGTTGAAACCTGTGAAAAGTGCGCCTTCCCCGCGGTTTGCTTCTGGGATTTTGTCAAAGTGACCCCTAAGTCCTCAGCTAAGGATGAGCGAGATGTATAAGGAATTGAAGACGTTGAATTTTGAACACGATCGTTGACGCTGCAGAGAACTGTTTCGGCGACCAGTCTATCTGACAGCGTGGGATCTGCTTAGTGCGTTTTGAAATCGGCGGGTGTACAGTCAACGTAATGCTTGTTCGAATCGCTTATTATTATAAACAGATGGGAAAGAGTTATAAGAATGAAAGCAGAGACAAATTCAGGCACAATTATAAAGTCGAGAAAGAGAAAGCCAAAAATCTGAGTCAGCTCGCGGTGGTGCAGTCTGCGAAGCATGGTCAGAAAGAATGAGGACAGACGGGAAATATTCAGCACTGGATGAACGGAAACGACCACTGATTGGTCAATCAGGTCACATGCTGATCACGTGGGAGCCGTTAACAGCTACGTAAATTTGGCAACTGACAGAGAGTTAACCCTTTGACTCCCGCACCCTATCTATCAAATGCAAAAACTTAACCCTTTGTCTTCCTCACCCTATCCGCCAATTTCTTGCAGGAAGCTGGGGGAAATAGGGTGAGGGAGTCAAAGGGTTAAGTTTTTGCTTCGCTAGCATGGCTGACAATGCAGGAAGCTGGTGGACAGGATGCGGGAGTCAAAGGGTTAAACTGGACAGGTTAGCAACGGTTTTTGAAGGGACATGCCAATATTAAAAATTTTTAAATCTCCCTCCACACCCAACACCCCTTCCCCGCTTTTTTCTAAACCCCCGTGGTGTAAAACGAAAATTTTATATATCAGATTAATTATTAGATGCAAGAGCCCGTTAAACTTGACATAAATGTTTGAGTGCATGGCCATTGAGCGGGCGTTTTAAATGTCCACTTTTCCCCCATGTTGTCCAGTCGGTCAGTCAGTCAGTCACCCCGTGCGTAACACTAACCGGTGAGGTTTTTTCCCCAGGATTGTACAGCGACTCTGCTCTCTTCCTTAAGACACGCACAGTTCAGGGAGCGTGGTCTTGTGCGGTTTATTTTATTTGTTTGCATCTAAATGCTTTGTTGCTGATTGCTGTTGTTTCAGCACAAAAACGTGACGTTATTAGATTTTAATAAAATCATTTACGTTTTTATGTTCTCCAATCATCGCTGCTGAATCAATTGTTTATAATTACTTGTTATGTTTTATGTCATTACACACACACAAACACATATATATCTATGCTGTTTATACATATATATATTACATACACCATATGTGTGTATAATATATATGTGTGTGTATATGAAATAGCTTTATATATACATCCATCCATCCGTCCATACATATATATATATATATATATATATTTTAATATATATATGTAATATATAAAATGTATGTATATGTATAATATATTATAATTTCCCCATTTAGGAGTTTTTTGGGTTTATTTTGTTTTAACTTATTTCACTTATTGAGAGAGAGAGAAAGGGGAGAGAGAGAGAGAGAGAGAGAGAGAGAGAGGGGAGAGAGAGAGAAAGAGAGAGAGAGGAGAGAGAGAGAGAAAGAGGGGAAGAGAGAGAGAGGAGAGAGAGAGAGAAAAAGAGAGAGAGGGGAGAGAGAGAGAGAGGGGAGAAAGGAGGAGAGAGAGAAGAGAGAGAGAGAGAGAGAGGGGAAAAGAGAGAGAGATGAGAGAGAGAGGGGAGAGAAAAACAATGACGCCGTTTAATTTCGAGGAAAGCAGAATAAACACTTTTTTTTTTCCATCCAACCCTCATCCATGGAGGGTCTACATAAAACCAAGACATATGATCTGAATCTACATCAATACAAATGAATTATGACAGTATGAGACATAGACACTACAAAACGGGAAAAAAATTTGTGTTTGGGTCGAGAGGTGGTGGATAGAGATGGCGGGAGGGAAGGGCGACAGAAAGAGAGAGAGAGAGAGAGAGAAAGAGAGAGATAGAAAGAGAAGAGAGAGGAGAAAGAGAGAGATAGAAAGAGAGAGAAGAGATAGAAGAGAGAGAAAGAGAGAGGAGAGAGAAAAGAGGAGAGATAGAGAGGAAAAAGGGGAGAGAGAAGAGGGGGAAAGAGAGAGAGGGAAGAGGAAAGAGGGGGAAAAAGGAAAGAGAAAAAAAGAAAGGAGAAAGAAAAAGAGGAGAAAGGAGAGAGGGAGAGAGAATTTCAAACTAAGGGGAAACCAACAAAATTTTATTAAATTTTGCCTCAATACAAAGAAAAAAAGAAAGTATTTTTTTTCTGGACAGAAAAAAATGAACATATTCCTTAAAAAAAATAATATACACTGGGTCATTTAAAAGTAGAAAAATTGACTCAACTGATACCTTTTTTAACAACTGCTAAACACGTACGATTGGGTGTTTTATTTTGGGGCCCGGGGGGGGAAAAAAGGTATATTATGACAAAAGGTGGTGATTCACATTGTCACATTGTTCAAACCTGAGGGGCTCCCGGCATAATGTTATCCCTTTGAGTCTTACCCCCTTCAGGAAGTGGTGTATAAAAAAGGGGGGGTCAAAGGGTTAATTTTTTTGCTTTGCTAAATGGTGGACAGTGGGGCCGGTGAACGGGGCCTGATCAAAAGGTTGAGGTGGTGTGAAAATACACATAAAAAAAAGGGCGCAAATTATTAATTTGCTAAGTGCGATCAAAACAAAAAAAAAAAAATCGTATTTTGCGGGGGTATTGTTTTACAAAAATAAATCTAAAAAGAGTCTCTTTGACCAAAAATTATTTTTTTATGGAACTTAGATGATTGGGGAGTAATTTAATAAATACAAGGCCCAAATACTTGATTTAAAAAATGTCATTTGATGTTACTTGGGAAGCATGGATTTATGTAAAATTTTAATCGAAGCGTTTTTGGGGCAAATTAAGTTAAAACTTTTTGCATGTATATTCCTTTGTCACTTTAAAACCCCTCTTTTAAAAGTGAAAACGCACCCAGTATTGTATAATCCCAATTAGCTGCATTCGGATAGTGTTTTGAAAAGACAGGGTTCAATGCCCGTTTTATATGCTACAGTTCCAGGCATTGGCACTGATTGACCAAATCAAAAAGTGAAGAGCATAATGATGACGACAATATTTGAATTGCAACATAGGGTTTTTAGCATAGTCATTTGATTATTATTATTATAAATTTTAATTTTTATAAAGCTGGTATCTTTCTAGGGGTCTTTTCGTTTATGGTTCATTTGGACTAAAATGCCCAAGAAATATGGTCAATTTAGATGCCATATACTCGATGACTCCCTATTTCCCCTTTTCATCGGGTTATCCGTTGGACAGGGGGAATTTTTTTTTCAGATTTGCCTTTTCTGCTTGTTCAAAAACGTAATTTTTATTTTGTGGGGGTTAGGACATGTGAGTTATTTTTGTTCCATATTTGAATTGTCAGTATGATTGCAGTGATACAGATATCTCGTTAGGTTAAGAGTTTTGTAGAATCGTTGTGGCATCACCCAAAAATTTACAGTTGTACCGAAGAGGAAGATCTTTCCCTTAAAGGGAAAAATAAAAGGGGCCCAGTCTTGAGCCTTGCGGTGTCCAAATTTCCTTGGCGTGTGTATAAAATAAGTAGTAAGAGACAATTTTCTGTTCGTTGTTATGAACGATGAAATGAGTTTCAATATTATTGATATCCATGAAAAGGGAAATTTTTTTCACAATATTTGTGGTGGTGCAACAAAGGTTTTGCAAAATCAACGTACATCTGCCCCCAAAAACTTGCTTTCATTTTTTAAATTTCTTTTAACCATTCACCCCCTATGTTTTGTGAGACTGTGTGCGTGATTTTTTTTTTTAGAAGCCAGATGGTTTTTTTTTTCGAAGGTCGTAAGTTTCCAGATATTGATGAAAATAAAGTTACCGGGAAGATTTTTTTTTGGGGTTTTTACAGAAAAGAGAAAAAAAAATTGATTTACAGAAAATTTAATCTTTAGATTTTAACAAAACTTTATTTTGAATTTTTGACCGGGATGGCGAAAAGGACACTTTAAGACAGTTGTGGGGTGTAGAAAGAGTTTCACTGATATTGGAGAAAATGTTTCAAAAATTTTGCCTCTTTTCCCCAAAATTGACGTTTGCTCAAATGCAATGCGATTTGAATCTTCAGTTATACTCATCGAGGGAACCCAGGGTGTTTTTTTGTTTTCGAAATAAATGTAAAAAAATTTTCCTTTTTCAAAGTTTTTCTTTATGGTTTAGAGAAAAAATTTTTTGTATGATATTGTAGAGAAGTGTTTTTTGGGTCTATTTAGTGAATGTTATTTGCGGGGAAAGGTCAAAGTTTGATTTATTTGTTAGTGGATTTTATTGCCTGCCCCAAAAAACATTCAGTTTTATTTGGGATATAAGTTATGGGTTTATTTTTTCAAAATTTAAATTTTTTTTGTTTTTTGCGCAAGGAGAGAGAGGGTGTGTGGGTGTGTGTGGTGTGTGTGTTGTTGTGTGTGTGTGTGTGTGTGGGGTGTGTGTGTATGTGTGTGGTGTGTGTGTGTGGGGTTGTCAATGTTGAGAGAAATTGGTTTGAACTTTCATAATAAAAAAAAAAAACCTTCCCTTTTCTCTCTTCCCCCTTCTCTCTCTCTCTCTCTCCAGCTGCATTGAAAAGCATACCACACACATTTTTTGTTATTCATTAAAAATTTTTTTTATTTAACCTTTTTTTTTTGTCAGTATAAAAATATTTTTTACTGTGCAGTCAACAAGGTTTTAGACATACACTTTTAAAAGTTTTTTTTTTTAAAAAAACATACAACAATCAAAATATCAAAAGATGCTCATCAATTTATTTTTTTCCCATAAAAAATTTTGTTCTTAAATTATCCAAAAGCAGTAACAATCTTTCCCATCAGTCTGATTTAAAAACCCTTTCCCTTTCCCCGCCCCAACCCACCCGGCTTTGTGGATAGAGGAGGGTTCGGGGGTTAAAAAGCAGCCCCACAAGCCTGTACCCACAAACATTCAGGGGCGGATGATGTGTGATAATGTGAAAGGAGATGAAATATGAATGTTTGTTATATAAAGGGGGGATGAACTGCGGAAAGTATAACTACAAGTTCTACGGGGTTTTTCAACACCATGTTCGAACTCACCAACTCAAACATTGGTTCTGAATTTTGGGTGGACAACGTGTGTTTTGGGGTACCAACGACTTTCATTATCGTTCCAAATCCAAACCAACAAAAAAAATGTTCGTCCTCAAAATGAGAAAAAAAAAACCTCCCCGTTCTCCCCCCCCCCCCCAGAAAACCAAACACAATGTTTCTCTTGCAAGCGGGGGGGTCCTTGTTTGCCGAATCAAAACGACAAAAACAAAGTATTTTTTTAAAATGGTTGGGGTGTGCGCCAAGGTTTAGGATTTGGTTTTATCCTACCACTACTACACCTTTTTTTAGTTCAGAAAATATGTAATGGACAGGAGATTCGGCAGAAAAGGACCAAACCGTTTTTTTCCAAAATCATGACTTTTCTCTCCCAACAATACCTACGACAAAAAACAAAGTTTGTTCTGTAAACAGCAACAAAAAAAAAAACATCATTTAGCAGTACGAACAATGAAACGGAAGTAAGGCTTTGTCTTGTTTTTTGGCATTTTCCCCAGGCACGAGATTTTTTTTTTTTTTAAATGGGGTTTTTAAAAAAAAAAATTTCAACACATTGCACAAAATTTAAGCAACTTCCGCAAGCCCAAATCAATAAGGGGTTCTGTTTTGGGTAGGCCTTTTTTTTTTTTTAAAAAAAATAAAAAGGTTTCCCTGAAAACTTTTGGGCGACAAGGGGGAGTTACCCTAACGATAAAAATGATGCAAAATTAGCGCTATGGGGTGTTTTTTTCCTTGGAATTTTTGCTACACACGGCTGCGATGATTTTACCGCTATGCAGGGCACTTATACTTTAAACCTGTCTCCAGCACAGGGTTCCTCAGCCCCATCCGAACGGCGGTCTTTCCCCACCACACCCATATAGTTAACCATCAACTTCTACAATCATTTTGCCTAAACCCATCTGTGTGTGCACCCCCACAGATTCAGCATTCCTCTAAATTGTATTTTTATGATGTACCTGTGTTTTGTATTTCTGATTCAAACTAACCCGACAACTGTACTTAAATTGTGTTTTTATTTTTTCATTTTTCTAACCCCCATTTAACTGTACCCAAAGGAATTTTTTGTCACACTATTAACCATTTGCCCGTTGCACAAGTAAAGCATGTAACGTTAAAGTTTGGTTTTGTTAAAATCTTATGAGTCAGGGGGCAACCTTGGGAACAGCCCTTTTCCCCAAACCTTTTTTCTTGTATTTTGGGAAAATTGTATGTGTTTCCATATCTCTCTCTCTTCTCACACACACCAAAAACCACACACAACACACAGAGGCTGCACCAGCCCGAGGGTATCCGTAATCTCAGGTCAAGGTAGCTTCCCCATCCTCTCCCTTCCTCCCTCCCCCTCCTCTGTAACAACAAAAGACTCATTATGAACAGCCGGCAGTGCA
>JAPXFY010004327.1:0-18377 GCA_030674185.1 Monoplex corrugatus | reverse complement strand
TTGGAATATTCTTGGGTCGCATGTTGAGACAGTCTATTTCTTGGTGGCATTTGTTGATGTAATGTTCAACTTCGGGAAAGGTGTTGCGGGGAGGTTCCGATGAGCAGGCTTATGGAAAAGTTTTGTAAATAAGTCAGCATCAGGATTCAATTTTTGTTTGGGAGGATGTCCCAGTACTGCCATCCAACGTAGGGATCTAAAAAATCGTTGGCAGTTGTTCATAGTTTGGTATTTGCTGGCGGATGGTTTTAAAGGGACAAATTTGAGGCCCTTTGAAAGGGCTGACACTTCCACCTCAGAGAGTGGTAAGTTTGAAGGAATACAATGTACAAGGGGGTGACGTGCAGAGCTAGAGGAAGGTGAAGAGGGGGCTGGATTGCTGATAGGTGTCAGGAACGGTGCAGACGGGTTTGCAGTCTTGTTCAAATTGATTAATTTTTTTGTCTTTTATGGTTTGCATGTGTTTTTGTAGTGACGCATTGAAATTGATGATGGTGGTTTTAATGAAGAGACTGAGAGTTGGGTTTAGTGTTCTGCTAATTACAGAACTGAAGTATTTCTGAGATTTGTCGGCGATGGACAGTTTGCGTTCTAAGTGTACTATGTGGGTTTTCATGATCTGTTTGCTTGCTTTAAGAAGGATATTTTTAGTGGCCTGCAAAAGTTTTTTATTTTTACTGTCAGAAGGAGTGTGTTTGAGTTGAAACCCTTTTGGGATGAAGTTTCTGCATAAGCAACAACGCAGAAAGTATAAATGACTGTTTGTTTTTGTTTTGGTGAAACAGATTTTAGAATAGGATACAGCGAGTGAAAAAAGCGGAGGAGGAAGAGATCGGAAACCAGAGAGAAGACGGGAATGTAAGTAGGTTGGAAAATGTGACATTCTGTAAGAATCTGAGATAAAAGCAAGAGGATAAAAAGAAGCTAAAACAATTTTAAAATGCAGTAAATAAAAACAAGACGTAGTACAAGACAGATAAAATACAGATAAAACGCAGTCTTGGGGTATATTACAAGATCCAAAACAAGTTTGACTGCCTGCGCCCAAGCCAACACAAACCAGAAGAACAAGAAAACCATTGTAAGCGCGTATCCAACAAGACAAAACAAAACAAGCGCAAATTTTGGCCAACTAGCCTTTGTCAAGCGCGAACGCACGGTCACAGACAGATCACAGACACCAAACAATGGATAATAAAAACGGGACTAAAAACTTCCCTGCCGCCTCGTCCAGTGGGTAAGAAATGGAATGCCCATGTTGTCATGAGCAGTAGTAAGAAATGGGGAGAGGGGAGGCAACTATGATGTCAAAAGGGAAAGAGATTTCTTTGTTTATCTTCCTGTATCTTTCCTCTTTTCCTTTTGCCTTCCTCTGTTCTTTTATCAAGCCTGTAATTTCTTTTTGTCATCCAGTTCAATTTTTGTTTATGTATCTACTTTAAGGATTTCTTCACAGGCTCCATTTATCGAGTTTCTCAACTTTGTCCAGTGTTCCTCACTGTCACCAGCGTCTTCCAGAGCACTGAATTTGTTTTGAACATGTACGTGAAATTTTTACGTGTCGTTTCATCTGTCTTTAAGAGTCCAAGATTTATTTTGATATTACTTTTGGTCTGTTTTCTTTTCCTTAGTTTCAGCCTAAATCTTGCATTGTTATATTATTATGATGATTATTATTATCATTATTATTATTATTATTATTATTATCATTATTATTATCATCATTATTAGTAGTAGTAGTATCATTATTATATTGTTGTTGTTGTTAATGATGATAAGAAGAAGAAGAAAAAGAAGAAAAAGAAGAAGAAAATGACCTTTCTAAGGTGCCAAAATTTCATTCAAGAATCAAACCAAGGTGCACACTCTCATCGTTCATCAAAGCAATCACCTAACATCTGCCATCTGGTGAGATGACCGTTCCCAAATATTTTAATTTATCAACCTTTCTCAGTGTTGTGCCTTTTCTGGTATTTTGCATGAGCGGATTTCTTCTTTTTTCACAGATCACCATGACTACAATCATCTTGCTATTTAGCTTCATTCCTTTATTTTTGCTTTCTATTTCTATTATATTCACACGGTTTTGTAGGTCTTTTTCATTTTCTGCAATCAGCATGGTGTCATCTGCATAACCAATGTTGTTTATCATTCTTCCTCCAAACTTTATCCCAGGGCATTCTTCTTGGTTTCTCATGATGGTTTCACTGTAAAGTGAAAACAAATCTGTTGACTGAACACAATCCTCCCTGACCCCTCTTTTGATATGATATTTCCAGGTCAACTTTTTATTGCACTTAGGTAGACCTCCATTGTGCTTACCTTTTTTGTCCCATTTTCTGCACCAGGTTAATGCCACAGCCACAGAAGCTGGCAGGAGTTTTTACAATGCGTTGATGCTGGATGATTATGATGAGGGTGACAATCATGATGCTGTGGTGTTACATCTAGATTGAGACTCACGTGACAGCACTGTACTATATGCCTACTGTCATTATATATCCTGGCGTCAGTCAGACCCAAGAGATACAGACACTTGCGGTGTTGGTCAGAATATTTGAACAGCACCCTCAATGACACATCCGTGAAGTGGATGAGACACGACTGTGTGATCCAAGTCTTCCCAATGATATGAATCATATCACACTCAACGCTGGGAATGAGCCATTTGGAGCCGAAAAATCACAAAGATTTTTTCAAGGTCTGATGGAGATTCGAACTGACAACTTCCAGTATGTAGTCCATTGTGCTAACCACTACACCACAGCGACTGGTGTCCTGGGTCAACTTATGTACACAGCAGATAGCGCCTGAGCTTTCTTCAAGCATATACACACTCACTACATAAACCACGTGCATAAAGATTCTGTCAGTCGTGTCAAGGTTTCCTGATTATGGTAACATGAAACCTTTTGTATGCACACCCAGCAAAGACAAAGTATGCAGACTGTGCAGCAATATAAAGCCTGTACAGTGAGGACCAAGCAACCAGATTAGCATCCACACATCCCTGCCATAGAAAACTTTACTAGAAACGGAACAAAAAGTTTCCTAATAAAGTCTTACTTCTGTCTGTTGGGATGGTTGGCAGGCAAGAGATGACCCTCCTCATCCAGAAACCTCTCTGGTTTGAAGCTGTCATGGTCACTCCACAGATCAGAGCTCTTATTGGACACGTACATAGAGTTGACAACCTGTGAGAGACAAAAGAAACAATGTCAAGCCAATGTTATACGTATGTTAGTACTCTTGAGATTCTACAGCAGGTCGTCCTAATTAAAAGTTTTTATAACAATTTTGTTTGTAAAGCAGATAGCACCAAATGCATTACTGAATTGAAGACAAGAGTAAGATCATCATCGTCATCATCATCATCATCATGTGCCCTGCCACATGGCATGATTAAGACGTTCACCTGTCAATAACTTAACTCGAGGTTCCAGGTTCTTTTGCTGTAGAAGCCTCTACCCTTTTTCTCAGTTTGACCAGAAAATCGAACCGAGTGTCTCGTCCTTCAGAAGGGGGTGAAAAATGAGTCTGACCTGTGTGTCTTCTGGCCAGCACATGCTAAAGATCCCACGGCAGTTGAAAATCGTGAAGAGCAGGGCATCTGCCCAGCTGCCTTGGCACAAAACTATTGGCGAGATAAGTTCATTTCCCAGGTCCCTCCCTTAGAGGTCCAGTTAACCTTCTTGCCTTTTTGAAGTCTTGGTAAAGAAATCGAGAACGAGAACAAGAGAGAATATGTATGTGTGACAGAGAAGATCACAACTTGAGCCAAAGGTCATTCATTGGATAGGCTTGAGTGTATCCTAGCACAGCATCTTTTGTGTGTGTGTGTGTGTGTGTGTGTGTGTGTGTGTGTGTGTGTGTGTGTGTGTGTGTGTGTGTGTGTGTGTGCGTGTGTGTGGTGTGAGAGAGAGAGAGAGTGTGTGTGTGTGTGTGTGTGTGTGTGTGCGAGAGAGAGAGAGAGACAGACAGACAGACAGACAGAGGAAGGATGACAGCTTGGGTCAGGGGTCACATGCCCTACTCCCCTCCTGTCTTCCCCCTGCCAGTTTGTGTCTGCTTTGTGCCCTGGAGAGTCAGTATTGTTGGTGACTGCTCTAATAAATGCTGAGAGCGCGCACCTTGCTTTGGTTTTTGAATCCAGATCTGGTGACCTATGAATATCATCATTATCATCATCATTATCATAATCATATCATCATCATCATTATTATTATAATTATAATCTCCATTGTCTTGTCATGATCATGATGTCTGTAGTCTTTTCATTGCATTGGGTAGATAGCTGATTAGAGATAATACTGGACCAAGAGATTTGTATCACTTTTCAAAGGTTCTCTGCGTGGAAGGTTGACAGCTTGGAAAGGTCACCTTTCATCATCATCTCTACCATTCTGAACTGTAAAGTAAAGACATAGGTCTGGAACAGTCTGAACTTTGTGTTGATGCTGTACTGGGGGACATTCATACGCTGGGCGTTTGGTTTACACATAAACCCCATAAGTGCTGTCAACATAAAATTTACAGAGCTCTTGGAGCCTTTTGTGGTGCCTACAAACGTAAAATTACAGAGATAGCTTGACACACGTTTCAGCCTAATGTAAATAGAAGAGAAGCACTGACTGATGTTGTCAGTCTCAGAGAGGGTTCATAAAAGTGACTGGCTTCGCTTACATGACTTTTGACCTATGCAACCCTCACCAGATTGGTTTTATTTATCTGTAAAGAGAAACTTGTTTTCAGCAAAATGCTGATACCAGGACTGTCTTGCAATGCTGCATAATTTCAACCTTTGAAAGCATGTGAGTTGAGTCAAGAACCGTAGGATGATTCAGAATACAATTCTGACACAAGAAGAGGTTGAAAACAGCAGTAGTTACTTACTGTTGGTATGAAATGTGCACCAGTCAGACCCAACACGAAAAGTATTGATTTTACGAACACGTGACACAAAGGGTTTGTGGCCCCATGCAATACTGGTAGCTAGCCACCAACTTCACACGTTCAAACAGACAGGAGGACTTTGAAAAGGACAGTGTGCAAGTTCTCGACAAAGAACCAAGATGGTTCCAGAGGGAAGTAAAGGAGGCAGTTTACATGTACATCGCCTAAAGGAACCCCACCCTCAACCATGACCGGGGCTGACACAACCTGCCATCGGTGTACTCCTCACTTATTCAGTCGCACTGTCATGAGTTCACTCATGGCGGTGCGCACTGAAGCCAGTTCTCAACCCAACAGTTGCGCTGAAGAAGTTGGCCGGATCGCCGACGAAAGCTACGCAGTAAGTAGCTTTTTTGTCACTGAGAGACAGGTTCAGCCAAGGTAGTCATTAAGACAGGAGGGCATTGTAGAATACCACAACACTTCAATGAGTAGTACTAGATGTGGCAAGGGGAGGACGAGGGTGATGGATTGGGGTGAAGGTGGGGGACATGGCGGCAGCGGAGGACTTGACTGGGTCAAGCCACTTAGTGAACTAGCACACTGCGACTCTTTGAAGTCAGTGATCTGTCAGTAGGAGGTCAGCCAAAGTCTGAACACTTTGACATTTCGTCAGGAAGGTCATATCTTCTATTCTTTCCTGTTTTTTTGGTTTCTATCGTGAGCAGTTATGATTTTTTATGGGAATTTCCACAAAATATTACAAATATGTAGTAATTCTTGAAATTACTACATAAATCATCTGAAAATACGTTTAGTCATGCCTAATACACCATTCTGTGTAATGTCATGCATAGATTCCCATAAGCATGGAAGCAACAGTTGTTTTAATGTACTTGGTAGCGATGCAAAGTTTTTTCTACAGCATATGGAAAACACCGGATGTCAAAAAACGTCGGCACGCAAGGGATAAATTTATCCATGAACAGAGGAATAATACAATGAAATATGCAGTAAAAGCAAAGACGATGCTTGAAGGTTATGGTATATTCTGATAATGGAGAAAAGAAAAGAAGGGAGAAAATCAAAGGAAAAGAAAGAAAGAAAAGAAACAAAAAAGGAAAGAAACATAGAAAGGAAGAAACAAAAAGAAAAAAGAAACACAGAAAGGAAAGAAACAAAGAAAGAAAAGAAAAGACAGCTACCATGAAGCTTTTGTGAAATCCCTTCAGCTCAATGTGAAATTAAGAAATTTAAATAAGCGGTAGCAACAATTTCTTCAGTGTAGATTTGGGTGAAGCACATATGAAATTGTCCTAGTACAATGAGTCCCATTTTAAACAAACTCCAAACAATAAAATTTCACTGATCTGTCACCTACAGTCCATAAGGTCTATTGAGTTGCCCTACTGGATAAATGTCTCCAGGGCACAAAGTCTGGACATAGTGATATAAAGAACCTGCTGTTGACCAGTGCAACACACTCCTCCTTTCCCTGACACCACAGAGCCAAGGGAGTGGCTAAAGCCCAGTTGCCATGTTAGCTGTTGGTTAGAACTCCATACTGATAACACAAGGCTCGTGAGTTCGATCCTCAGATGAGCTACAGTCTTTTGTTTTTGCTGTCTTTTTCAGCAATACAAGTGGCTCAGTTGAAAGAGCTGTGAAATTAAGACCTGCTGTCAAGAGTTTAGTCTCAGCCTGCATCGTGAATAGTGACCTGTTGGCTGTCCATCTTCATCATTATCATCAGGTGCCCTGCCACATGGCGTTGGCAATCATGGACTTCCATCTGCCTCTATCTCTCGTTGTCCCTAGCATCTCCCCCACCCTCCCCGTCCCCAGCCATTCTGCAAGTCCGTCCAGCATTTTCTCCCTGGGTCTACCCAGTGCTCTTTTCCCTCAAGCTTTCCCGCCATGACCAGGTGCTCCAAATCCCCCTTCCTCATAAAATGGCCTATAAATGTTGCCTGTCTTTTCCTAATCTTCCTTATGAGTGATCTACTTGTGTCTGCCTCCATCAAGACTGTCTCGTTTGTTTTCTTTGCTGTCCATGGAACCCTCAACATTCTTCTTAGAAACCACATCTCAGCTGCCTCAATCTTGTTCTGGCTTTGTTTGTTGACTGTCCACGCCTCGCATCCGTATTGGTTCTATATAACATTCAAGAACTCTCTTCCTGATGTTAATTGATAGGCATTTGTTGGTAAGAATGCTTGTCATCTTCTTGAATGCTGTTTTGGCTTGGCCGATTCTGCCGGCTATTTCTGATGTGCATCTGCCGTCTGATGAAATGATCGTTCCCAGGTATTTGAATTTATCAACCTGTGTCAAGGTTTGCCATTTGCTGTTATTTTGGATGAGGGGATTTCATGTTTTTTACTGATCACCATGACTTCAGTCTTCCTGCTGTTTAGTTCCAGCCCCTTACCTTTGCTTTCTATTTCTAGTATATTCACAAGGTTTTGTAGGTCTCTTTCACTTTCTGCAATTAGCACGGTGTCATCTGCATATCGAATGTTGTTTATCATTTTCCCTCCAACCTTTAATCCAGGGTCTTCTTCTAGGTTTCTCATGATGTTTTCGCTGTCAAGTGAAAACAGATCTGGTGACAAAACACAAGCTTGTCTGACTCCTCTTTTGATATTTTGGAAAGAGCTTACATTGTTTTCTATTCTCATTGCAGCTGTTTGTTCCCAGTACATATTTCTGATTATTCGTAGATCTTTTCCATCAACATTGAGTCTCTCCAGTTGGTTGATCAATTCATCATGTCTTACCCGATCGAAAGCCTTGGTGTAGTCAACAAAGCATAAATATAAATCCTTATTCATCTCATTTGACCTCTCTATGATAGTTCTTAGGATGTATATGGCATTAATAGTTCCTTTCCCTTCCACAAATCCACAATGTTCTTCTGCTATTTCTCTTTTGATTCTATTCCTTGTCCTCATCATGACTATTCTTAACAGGATTTTTGTTACATGGCTCATAAAACTGATTGTGCGATGGAGTTCGCATTTTATAGCCCCTGTCTTCTTTGAAAGTGCAATGAAATTTGATTTTGACATATCTTTGGGGATTTTTCCAGTGTCGTAAATTTCATTTAGGAGGACTGTTATTTTTTCTATGCCAAATTCCTCCAGGGCTTCAATCATCTATGTAGTAATGTCTGATCCTGGGGCTTTTCCCGGTTTCATCTTTTTCAGTGCCGCTCTAACTTCATCTTTCATTATGGGTGGTCCTTCAAAGTTCTTTTTTATAATGTGTTCTTCGTTTCTATCATCCTCAAAAAGGTCTTTAATGTACTCTCCCCATCTGTCTAATATTTTGTCTTTTTCCATGGTAAGCGTGCCATCTTTCGATTTCAAGCAACCAGTTGATGTGCATGTATTTTTTCTGTGGACAATTTCTTCAATTCGTCTGTACATACCCTGAGGATCCGTTTTGTGTCGGTCTTCCATTTCTTTGCACTTTGATTTCAGCCAAGCTTCCTTAGCTTCATTGTACCTATGTCTGATCTCCTTGTTTATCTTCCTGTAGATCTCCTCATTTCTCTTTGCCTTCCTCCTTTCCTCCATCAAGCCCAAAATTTCATTAGTCATCCAGTTCTTTTTTGCTTTTCTATCTGCTTAGGGATTTCTTCACAAGCTTCATTTATCGAATTCCTCAACTTTGTCCATTGTTCCTCACTGTCACCAACGTCTTCCAGAGCACTAAATTTGTTTTGAACATGTACATTAAGTTTTATACGTATCACTTCATCTGTCTTTAAGAGTCCAAGGTTTAATTTGATGTTGTTTTTGGTCTGTTTCCTTTTCCTCAATTTCAGTCTAAATCTTCCCACTACAGGATTGTGGTCACTGCTGCAGTCTGCGCCTGGTAGTGTTTTTGCTGACAGTAAAGAATTTCTAAATCTTTTGTTGATCAGGATGTAGTCAATCTGATTTTTGGTATTATCTCCTGGACTCATCCAAGTCCCTTTCTTCTGTAGGCTGCTCAAACCATGTGTTTCCTACTATAAACACATTCATCTGTGCCCATTCTACAAGTTTCTCACCCCTTTCATTTTGCGTACCAAGGCCATGAGGTCCAACTATATCCTCCACCCTATCCTGTACCACTTTAGCATTAAGATCGCCCATTATTACAGTAACTTCTTGTGATTTACATTGGACTTTGGCCATCTCTAATACTTCGTAGAAGTTGTCGATGTCTTCCTGAGAACTTGCGGATGTTGGTGCATAAACCTGAATGATGTTGATATCAATTGGTTTGCCTCCGAATTTGACCAACAAAACTCTGTCGAACACAGCCCAGTATCCCTTAACTGCTTTTGATTTGTCTCTGTCCATCATGATGCCTACTCCTCTTTCATGTGAGTTACCACCAGAGTATATCATTGTGTATTCTCCTGATGTTATCATGCCTGCCCCCTTCCATCTCACTTCCCCTAGTCCTAAAATACCAATGTTAAGTCTTCCATCTCTGTCTTGATATTTTCTAATTTACCCTTTTGTAACAATGTTCTTATATTCCATGTTGCAACTTTGATGTTTTTAAATCTGAGTTTAGTGTTCGCAGTAACTTGCTGACGGTCTGGTGTCACCTGCGCCGCATGACGATCCCTACCGGACGAAGCTGCTCCAACGGAGCACCTATTTACGTCGTTGTCTTTGATCTTTTTGTTTCTGTCCATGATATCCTGGGGAAAATTACGATGGTGGTTTCCCGTTGCCTTCCATCGGTTTGTGTACGGTCTCTCCGCTAGCCTTACTCTCTCCCGAGATGTCCAAAAAGCAGTGGAGCTATTCACCCATAGCTTGGGGGTCTGGTTCGTGGGCACCAGGGCGTATCCACACGCCGGTGGGCCTGCATGCCTCACGTCTGGGGGCCAGACCTCCTCCGAGTCCTACGAGATTCAGCCTGAGTCCGTGAGGTGCTTAGTTACCGCCTGTCGCCACGAGGAGGCACAGCGTAGGGCTTGCTGATGGAAGGCTATGTACTGACAGGAGAGACTTACGCCCTCTGCTCTTCTTTTCGCACAGCAGTGCTAGCCAGCGGTGCAGACTGAAGCCGACACACTAGACGCATCACATCTGCCAATATGACAAACCTGTCCATCTTAAAGCTTATTATTCTAGCAGTGTGTGTGTGTGTGTGTGTGTGTGTGTGTGTGTGGTGTGTATGTGTAGTGTTTGTGTGTGTTTGTGTGTGTGTGTGTGTGTGTGTCTGTATGTATGTGTTTCTCTGTGTGTGTGTGTGTGTGTGTGTGTGTGTGTTGTGTGTGTGTGTGTGTGTGTGTGTGTGTGTGTGTGTGCATATGTGTGTGTTGTGTGTGTGTGTGTATGATGTGTGTGTGTGTGTGTGTGTGTGTGAGTGTCTGTGTGTGTTTCGTGTGCGTGACTGTGTGTGCGTTTCGTGTGTGAGTATGTGCTGTTGTGTGTGTTGTGTGTGTGTGTGTGTATGTGTGTGTGTGTGTGTGTGTGTGTGTGTGTATGTGTGTGTGCGTGAGCATGTGTGTGTTTGTGCGTGTGTGTATGCGTTTGTGTGTATGTAAGTGGTGTGTGTGTGAGTGTGTGTGTGCGTGTGTGTCTGTGATTGTGTGTGCGCATGCGCGCGCGCGTGTGTGTGTGTGTGTACGTGCGCGTGTGTGTATGTGTGTGTTGCGTGTGTGTACGTGTTTATGTGTGTGTGTGTGTGTGTGTGTGTGTGTGTGTGTGTGTGTGTGTGTGTGTGTGTGTGTGTGTGTGTGTGTGTGTGTGTGTGTGTGCCAGCTTTGTGTCTTATAGGTACCCTAACCACCACCCATTCTCTTCTCCATTTAAAAATTTTGCAATGCGTTGAGTTTTGTGCAGCTCAAAGAGTCTGCCAGTCCATCACTGGCACATTTAGGGAGCGTTTTAAAACTGTCTGAATGTGATTGACCCCTCTTGAAGAAAGTCTGATCCTAATTTCAATTCTAAAAGTAAAACCAATAATTGTAGCCTGGAAAGGAAGAAACTTTTATTCATTTATTTGTTGTTGTTTTGTTGTTGTTATCGTTGTCGTTGTATGGATGCCCATAGCAAAACGCATCATCATCATCATCATCATAATCATGTGCCCTGCCACATGGTATTGGCGGCCATGGCCATCCATATACAGTCATCTATCCCTTGTCGCTGCAAGCACATCTTCCACCCTCTCTGTCCTCAGCCACCCTGCAAGTCCGTCCAGTATTTTCTCCCTGGGTCTAACCTGCTGTTCTCTTTCCTACCACCTTTCCTGTTGTGATCAGGTGCTTTAATTCCCGTTTCCTCATAGAATGGCTTATAAATGTTGCTTGTCTTTTCCTAATCTTCTTATGAGTGATCTACTTGTGTCTGCCTCCATCAAGACTGTCTCGTTTGTTTTCTTTGCTGTTCATGGAACTCTCAACATTCTTCTGAGAAACCATATTTCTGCTGCCTCAATCTTGTTAAATCATTGCCAGGCAAAGCAAGAAAAATGAGGATAACAAAATGCAAACAACCAAAACAAATTAAATAAAGAAAAAAAGCTATACCGTTGTTCCTTTAGGGATGTGAAATCCCTTCAGCTCAATATCCTGGATAATGAGGTGATCCGTGCCCAGAGGAGACAAAGCTGAGTGACGCATCATCTCCAAGATGAACGCCTCTGTGTAGTGACAGGAAGAGCGATCCTTTGACGTGGGCTTCTGGCCAGGGCCAACAACTATGTCCACTTCCTCCTGGATCTTGCGCATGACATCCTTATAGTGAAGCAGGTAGAAGACACAGGTGTTGAGGGCATTAGTGGGACCTATGATACCTGCAGCAGGAAACAAAATATTGCTGAGGCAACGAGTCAGTGAGGCGAAGTGATTAGTGCAACAGACCACTGACTGGGACTGTGCGTTTGAAACCTTATAAATCCAAACAATAATTGTGGACTTTATGTGCTATGGGTTTGTTGAGAAGGCTGGGGCCACACAATCAGGTTTCAGGCACTTTACAGATGTTGTTCAAAGTTCCAGACCAACACCCAACACAGTCTAGCTGGAAACGGAAGCCCATACCATCATTACTATCATCATCATCATCATCATCATCATCATCATCATCATCATCATCATCATCATTATCATGTGCCTTGCCACATGACGTTGACAATCATGGTCCTTCATACAAATCTATCTTTTGATTCTGCAGATATATCTCCCAGCCTTTCTGTTCTCATCTACTCTGCAAACCCATCCAATATTTGCACTGCGGGTCTACCTGGTGATCTTTTCCCTCCAGCTTTCCTGTTGTGACCAGGTGCTCAAATTTTTTCTTGCCTCATACAATGTCCTATAAACGTTGCTTGTCGTGTTTGCCTCTTTCAAGACTCTCTCGTTTGTTTTCTTTAGTGTCCATGGCACTCTTTAACATTCTTCTTAGACACCACATTTCAACTGCCTCAATCTTGTTCTGATTTATCGTGTTGATTGTCTACGCTTTGCATACGTACATCAACACTATATCATTGTGAAAAGTTCTCCCAGGTTCAGTGTCCCTTTATGCTCTGCTCTCATGGTCATCCGAATTTGAGGGTGTGTGGTGTGAAGTGGATGTATTGCTCACATCATTACACGATGTTAAAAACACTTCAAAGTACTGTAAGTCACACATACAATAGGGCATTCAAAGAACACATGATGGATCGATATAATTTATAGACAAATGCAGATATTTTATGTAAATATGATCGGAGACTGTGATTCAGTGAGTGATTGAGTGTGTGTGTGTGTGTGCGCGAACGTGTGTGTATGTGTGTGCGTGTGGTGTATGTGTGTTTTGGTGTGTGTGTGTGTGTGTGTGTGTGTGCACACGTGCGCGTGTGTGTGCGTGTGTGTGTGTGTGTGTGTGTGTGTGTGTGTGTGTGTGTGTGTGTGTGTGTGTGTGTGTGTGTGTGTGTGTGTGTGTGTGTGTGTGCTGTGTGGATGTGCATGAAAGAATTTTAAAAAGTGAATTAGAGACTTGTTGGGAAAAAAGTGAGAAAAAAAAAGCTATTTTTAATCATATAAACATTAAAGAATTTCTAGTTCGGTATTTTGTGTATATCTCATTACTGTTGACTGAGGAACTCACTGGCTACGATGACGTCAAGCAGCATGCCCTTCACGTGGTCATCTGTCATCCAGTCAGCTCCCTCAGTACTCTGGTACTCCAGAATATGGTCCACAATACCCCGTGGTGACCCTGGTACTCTAGTGTTCTAAACACAATGACTAAGACACTCCGGTGCTCTAAAGACAATTACCCAGACACTCCAGTGCTCTAAAGACAGTTACCTAGACACTCCAGTGCTCTAAGTACAATGACACAGACACTTTGGTGCTCTAACAACAATGACCCAGACACTCTGGTGCTCTAAGACAATTACACAGACACACTCTGGTGCTCTAACGACAATGACCCAGACACTCTGGTGCTCTAAGGACAATGACCCAGACACTCTGGTGCTCTAACGACAATGACCCAGACACTCTGGTGCTCTAAAGACAATTACACAGACACACTCTGGTGCTCTAAAGACAATGACACAGACACTCTGGTGCTCTAATGACAATTACCCAGACACTCTGGTGCTCTAACGACAATGACCCAGACACTCTGGTGCTCTAAAGACAATGACACAGACACTCTGGTGCTCAAACAACAATGACCCAGACACTCTGGTGCTCTAAGGACAATGACCCAGACACTCTGGTGCTCTAACAACAATGACCCAGACACTCTGGTGCTCTAACAACAATGACCCAGACACTCTGGTGCTCTAAAGACAATTACACAGATACGCTGGTGCTCTAACAACAATGACCCAGACACTCTGGTGCTCTAAGGACAATGACCCAGACACTCTGGTGCTCTAAGGACAATGACCCAGACACTCTGGTGCTCTAAGGACAATGACCCAGAAACTCTGGTGCTCTAACAACAATGACCCAGACACTCTGGTGCTCTAAAGACAATTACACAGACACTCTGGTGCTCTAACAACAATGACCCAGACACTCTGGTGCTCTAAGGACAATGACCCAGACACTCTGGTGCTCTAAGGACAATGACCCAGACACTCTGGTGCTCTAACAACAATGACCCAGACACTCTGGTGCTCTAAGGACAATGACCCAGACACTCTGGTGCTCTAAGGACAATGACCCAGACACTCTGGTGCTCTAAGGACAATGACCCACACATTCTGGTGCTCTAACAACAATGACCCAGACACTCTGGTGCTCTAAGGACAATGACACAGACACTCTGGTGCTCTAAGGACAATGACCCAGACACTCTGGTGCTCTAAGGACAATGACACAGACATTCTGGTGCTCTAACAACAATGACACAGACACTCTGGTGCTCTAAGGACAATGACCCAGACACTCTGGTGCTCTAAGGACAATGACCCAGACACTCTGGTGCTCTAAAGACAATGACACAGACATTCTGGTGCTCTAACAACAATGACCCAGACACTCTGGTGCTCTAAGGACAATGACCCAAACACTCTGGTGCTCTAAGGACAATGACCCAGACACTCTGGTGCTCTAACAACAATGACCCAGACACTCTGGTGCTCTAAGGACAATGACCCAGACACTCTGGTGCTCTAAGGACAATGACCCAGACACTCTGGTGCTCTAAAGACAATGACACAGACACTCTGGTGCTCTAACAACAATGACCCAGACACACTGGTGCTCTAAGGACAATGACCCAGACATTCTGGTGCTCTAACAACAATGACCCAGACACTCTGGTGCTCTAAGGACAATGACCCAGACACTCTGGTGCTCTAAGGACAATGACCCAGACACTCTGGTGCTCTAAGGACAATGACCCAGACATTCTGGTGCTCTAACAACAATGACCCAGACACTCTGGTGCTTTAAGTACAATGACACAGACACTCTGGTGCTCTAAGGACAATGACCCAGACACTCTGGTGCTTTAAGTACAATGACACAGACACTCTGGTGCTCTAAGGACAATGACCCAGACACTCTGGTGCTTTAAGTACAATGACACAGACACTCTGGTGCTCTAAGGACAATGACCCAGACACACCAGCTAAAGCAAACCTCAGATCACTAAAAAAAAAAACTCCAGATTATCCATGACCACCAAGATGTTTTAATAATCACTCTTGTCTACTCTATCTTGTTGTAAGATTGTGAAACTTTGACATTGCTAAAGGAATCAGAGGAAAAATTGAAAGATATGGAGATGTGGATATACAGAAGACTGCTTAAAATTCCGTGGACGGCCAAGATGTCAAATGAAGGTGTACTTATGACAGTTGGAAAAAAGACCAACTTTTAAAGACGATAAGAAATAAGCAATACACAAATGAATTTTTTGATCGCATATATATATATACACATACATACATATACATACATACATATATATATATATATATATATATATATATATTTATTTATATATAGACATGACACTCTTGAAAAGCTTGCAGTCAGCGGAATAATAGAGGGTACTAAAGATCGAGCAAGACAAAGAATTACAAATGTCTGGAGTCTATGTCCAGCTACGCCCAGCCACAATTAGCAATTCCAGCAACAAGGCCTTTGTCAGAAGAACGGAGGACAGACGTGAACGGGGGTGCATGATAAGCTACGTTGTGAACGGGCTACGCAATGCATAGGAAGAAGAAGACATCATGTTAGTGTCCAGTGGCTTATGGAAACTCAGCCAGCATGCATTTCCACAGCGAGAAGACTATCATGTCCACAGCGAGAAGACTATCATGTCCACAGCGAGAAGACTATCATGTCCACAGCGACGAGACTATCATATCCACAGCGAGAAGACTATCATGTCCACAGTGAGAAGACTATCATGTCCACAGTGAGAAGACTATTATGTCCACAGCGACAAGACTATCATGTCCACAGCGACAAGACTATCATGTCCACAGCGAGAAGACTATCATATCCACAGCGAGAAGACAATCATGTCCACAGTGAGAAACTATCATGTCCACAGTGAGAAGACTATCATGTCCACAGTGAGAAGACTATCATGTCCACAGCGAGAAGACTATCATGTCCACAGCCAGAAGGCTATCACGTCCACAGCGAGAAGACTATCATGTCCACAGTGAGAAGACTATCATGTCCACAGCGAGAAGACTATCATGTCCACACGAGAAGACTATCATGTCCACAGCCAGAAGACTATCATGTCCACAGCAAGAAGACTATCATGTCCACACGAGAAGACTATCATGTCCACAGCGAGAAGACTATCATGTCCACAGCGAGAAGACTATCATGTCCACAGCCAGAAGGCTATCACGTCCACAGCGAGAAGACTATCATGTCCACAGTGAGAAGACTATCATGTCCACAGCGAGAAGACTATCATGTCCACACGAGAAGACTATCATGTCCACAGCCAGAAGACTATCACGCAACATACCGCCTGCATAGTGTGGGCAAAACAAAGTGTATAAACACGTCCAAGAAGAATAGATGCACGTACAGATGCATACATACGCAAATACGCATACGCGCACTCGCGCACACGCACATTCACACACACACACACACACATACACTCACTCACACACAGACACACACACTCACTCACACAGACACACACACTCATTCACTCACACACAGACACACACGCACACACAGACACACACACACAGACATACACACACTCACACACAGACACACACATACACACACACAGACACACACACACACACACATTAACCAACATACCCTCATGTCCTCGAAGAAATGCTTCATCACCTCTGCCTTCAGTTGGATCATCCTACGCCTGGTCCTGGTATAGTAGGTACCAGGGATGTAGTCCACAAATGGGTACACCCTGATTGCGAAGTTGAAGGCAGGGTTAAGTACCTCCATAACGGTCTGGTTAAGCTTCCTCATAAGCTGTAGCTGAGCCTTGTCTTGAGCCTCTCCGGTCAGCTGCCAGAGTCATACACGTGGACACACACACACACACACACACACACATACACACACACACACACACACACACACACACCCCACACCACACACACACACACACACACTCAAAACACTCAAAGCAATGCACTCAAAACAAAATGCACCACTAACATAGTGTGTCTGTGTGGAGAGAAGATAACACATAGTCATGTTCTTTCTTGCGTTAGGATAAAACGACATATTCCTACACTATCTATGAAGACAGTTTCTGACATTTTTGCCTCATCATCATTAATATATGAATTTTTTGTTAGCCTGTCAAAAAGTCCTATAGCGAAGTACCTTTAAAATGTTATTTCACTTGTTCATTGTCATTGTTAGTCAATTCTTAGTTTTATTTCTATTCATTTCTTCTAGATGTTTGTCAATTTTGGTTGTTTGTTTGTTTGTTTGTTTGTTTGTTTGTTTGTTTGTTGTTTGTTTAAACCGTGAATTATGGTAACGTTATTTGTAAGTTTAACATTCCCCTCCTCGAAACATTTGTTTTCTGGATAGTCATTCCTGAAGATCGAAATTGACAATTTTCAAATATCCTCTTCACTCCTTCTCTATTACCCCCTTATTTATTTATATGTATATTTATTTATTTATTTTGTGTCTAAAATCACTTTAGTGAATAGACATTAAATCAAAGACAACCACCACACAAACAAACACACACAAACACACAAACACAAACGCACGCACACACACACACACACACACACAAACACACACACACACACACATTTACACACACACACACACACACACACACACACACACACACAGAGCTGCAATCCTACTCACCAGAATACCTATGGTACAGTGCAGGGAGTCATCTATATAATCAAACATCTCAATGTCCTGTCCACAGTCACTGTCCAGTGTGGTCATCAGATCATTCAGTGATTCTGCCACTGTTTCCTCAAACTTCTCCAAACCGTCTCCATAAATCTGACACAAAATGTATCGATTTCTTTCTCACAAACAATTTCAAAAAGTAAGGGCAACAACAACAACAACAACAACAACAACAGCAACAACAACAACAAATTAAAAATAGCAATGACAATACTACTTCTGCTACTACAACTACAACTACTACTACTACTTACTACTACTACCACTACTACTACTACTGATTATAAAGAGCGAACTCTCCATGAATAAATCAAGTCAAAATACACACTGTTATCGATCTCGCAATCATTCACTCTCAGCGACTTAACTACTTTAGGATATAAAATACACTCATATTGAAAAGTAGAATGGGGTGTGGGGGGCAGCAGAGGACTAGCAAGGGAGTGGGTATGGGCGATGTTGGACAAGGGAGTGGGTATGGGGGATGTTGGACAAGGGAGTGGGTATGGGGGATGTTGGACAAGGGAGTGGGTATGGGCGATGTTGGACAAGGGAGTGGGTATGGGGGATGTTGGACAAGGGAGTGGGTATGGGCGATGTTGGACAA
>JAPXFY010004326.1:5000-10000 GCA_030674185.1 Monoplex corrugatus | reverse complement strand
TATACAGTTAACTTCCCTTGTGTGCCATTTTGTCCGAGTCGTTGACAAGGGAAATAACTAACGGTGACAGACACTGTTGCGCTGCTAACTACATTTTCTCATGCCGACTAAATGGCTTTTCCTTCTCCCTTCCTATTCCTATCACCTGTGCCGCCACTTCTCTCCCATGAAATATTGAAATGTCGATGACCCTGAAGGTCGGGAGTGACAGTCTTTGTATTTTTGACAACTGATTTAAGCCCCCTTGCCGTCCCAGGTTGATGATCAGGGGAGGTGATTGTATCGATCAGGGAAGGAGTTGTGGGTCATGGCTGTATGAAGGGACTGGACTAAGGCAGTGGGGAATTCCTAGGAGTGAGTGTGAGGGTGAGTTTGAGTGGCTTTATATACTTCGACTGAAGACATTTTTAATAAATTGCAAATTGTTCTTGTATATTGCTATTGTCCTAATGTATTTGGGCTCACTGTGCATTACACTTATGGAGATAATACAGGGAGGTCAAGCTGTTAGGCGAGCTGACCACAGTCCTCTGTGTTGTCACGCAATCTGAAGGAAACAAAGACACACACAAACAAAAGCAGTTAACAAAAAGCAACGCTGACCATATCTGTGAGTACTGACGTTGCACTGACCAGAATGAATGTCAACTGTTTTATTTTAAGGGAAGGGAAAAGAACAAAGAAAGGAGAGGGAAGTGGGTGTGTAAGGCTGGGAGAAGACTCTGTGACAAAATGCAGATTTGGTACAGCAACAGTTCTTCTTATTTCGAGTTATTCATTCCTAAAAAGTAACAGCCATCCAAACGCCAGCGCGGCTGTAAAGTGACAGGATACCATCTGATTGGTTATCGATAATTTCACGTGTTGCACCATTTTCTGTGACGTTTTTTGCATCTTGTGTGACGTTTTTAGCAGGGCTGCTCGTTGCAGACTGGCTTTATCGTGATTTTAAACAGAAGGAATATTTGCTCAATTTCACCAGGCTCCTCTCTGGGATTACGTGTCGGAATGGATTCGACAAATGCCAACTTTGTAGCAAGCATTTAGTTGTCTGTTGAATGCAAGATAAATCATGATGACTGATGTTAGAGAAAGTGTTGGTTCTGAACTCTGTGATTTTATACCAGGCGCTGTCAGAGTGTGAGGGAATGAGGTTGGATTCCATGTAGCTGAAAGTGAGAAATGATAATGGTATGTTTTCTGGAAATTGGATATGCCAGGCTGTTGTGTGAGTTAGTGCAGATTGGGATACAGACTGTGTTGTGTGATGGCTATCTCGTAGACATTGGGATGGCCAGTTCATCTGCGATTCATTTCTTTGCAGCATGTTTTTCCTGTTTTCTTTCTTTCTTTCTTTCTTTCTTTCTTTCTCTCCTGTTCTCTCTCTCTCTCTCTCTCTCTCTCTCTCTCTCCTCTCTCTCATATCTCTCTTTCTCCTCCTCTTTCAAGAACTACTGCTACACCCATCACTCTCTCTCTTTCTCCTCCTCTCTCAAGGACCAGACGTAAGACAAGGCCATCTCCAGCATCACCATCGTTCTGCTCCTCTTTCTCCTGCTCTTCCTTCTCATTGTCATCATCATTGTCATCGTCGTCGTCGTCGACATCTCATTCTTTTTCTTTCAGCTCAATTTCATTTTAGGTTTTATGCATGTCGTGTGTATTCAGATATAATGAAGCTGGTATTGGTTTTAACATTCGATGTATTAAACAGGTTTTCAATCAAACATAACCCATTCCCTGCAATATATTTCTTCCCATCCCCTGTTCCTTCTTTTTTATACTCCCTGACATCATTCTTTTATCTTTTTCTCTGCTCCTTATTTTCCTTCCTCTTCTTGATTTTTCCTTTTTCCTTTTCTTTCATTCATTCATTCTTTCTTTCTTTCTTTCTTTCTTCCTCAAACTCATAACATCATCATCATCATCATTATCATCATCATCATCACCATCATCATTGTAGTCATCGTCGTCGTCATCGTCATCCCCATCACCAGCATCACCATCAGAGTCATCATCATTACCATCATCATTAGCAGCAGCAGCAGCAGCAGCAGCTTCATCGTCTTGTTGTTGTTGTTCTTCTTCTTCTTCTTCTTCCTCCTCTTCTTCTCCTCCTCCTTTTCCTCACGGGCAGATTAGCTCTCTGCACAGAGAAGACAACTTTTAGATTGTAGCCAGCACAAAGCCTACATACTAAAAAAAAAAAAAAAAATGTCTACAATGTTTAAACACACAGACACACACACACACACACACACACACACACACACACAACACACACACACGCACACACCACCACACACACACACACACACACACACACACACACACACACACACACACACACACACACACACACACACGACTTACACTCACCATGCACACACACATAGACATGCGCACATAAAGATCAGAAAAGGGAGACAGACCAAGGCACTGTTACAGACAGACAGACAGAGAGAGAGAGAGAGAGAGAGAGAGAGAGAGAGAGAGAGAGAGAGAGAGAGAGAGATACACAATGACACAAGGACACAGAGACAGAAACATGGAGAGACAGAGAGAGAGTATAAAAGTACTTAAACACACACAGAATATGCATGTTTCAAATGAAACTGTCCTACGAATTTAAACAATTACGAACACTGTCAGTGCCAGACTTCCATGTAATGCATGAAGTAAATCCAGTATGTACCAGGTAACTGCTTCAATACAGATGCCAGTTCTATCATGTACTAATACTAGATTGCATACATATGCAGTTAAAACAAAAATAATAAATGTTTGCTGTCAAGTATTACAGTATTATTATAATCACCGTTTGAACGCATGCAAAACGGTACTTTCCATCTGTTCTATCAAGTATTCTACACTTACTGTAAGCAAATATACAATTAACTTCCCTTGTGTGCTATTTTGTCCAAGTCGTTGACAAGGGAAATAACTAACGGTGACAGACACTGTTGCGCTGCTAACTACATTTTCTCATGCCGACTAAATGGCTTTTCCTTCTCCCTTCCTATTCCTATCACCCGTGCCGCCACTTCTCTCCCATGAAATATTGAAATGTCGATGACCCTGAAGGTCGGGAGTGACAGTCCTTGTATTTTTGACAACTGATTTAAGCCCCCTTGCCGTCCCAGGTTGATGATCAGGGGAGGTGATTGTATTGATCAGGGAAGGAGTTGTGGGTCATGGCTGTATGAAGGGATTGGACTATGGCAGTGGGGAATTCCTAGGAGTGAGTGTGAGGGTGAGTTTGAGTGGGTTTATATACTTCAACTGAAGACATTTTGAATGAATTAGAAATCGGAATCAGAAAAAAAAACACGAAAGAAGAATACGAACGAGTATTTATTACAACAAGACAAGACAATTACAAATCGTTCTTGTATATTGCTATTGTCCAAACGCATTGGGCTCACTGTGCATTATACTTTGGAAGATATTACAGGGACGTCAAGCTGTTAGGCAAGCTGACCACAGTCCTCTGTGTTGTCACGCAATCTGAAGAAAACAAAGACACACACAAACAAAAGCAGTTAACAAAAAGCAACGCTGACCATATCTGTGAGTACTGATGTTGTACTGGCCACAATGAATGTCAACTGTATTATTCTAAGGGAAGGGAGAAGAACAAAGAAAGGAGAGGGAAGTGGGTGTGTAAGGCTGGGAGGAGACTCTGTGACAAAATGCAGATTTGGTACAGCGACTGTTCTTCTTATTTCGAGTTATTCATTGCTAAAAAGTAACATCCATCCAAACGCCAGCGTGGCTGTTAAGTGACAGGATACCATCTGATTGGTTCTCGATAATTTCACGTGTTGCAGCATTTTCTGTGACGTTGTTTGCATCTTGTGTGACGTTTTTAGCAGGGGCTGTTGCTCGTTGCAGACTGGCTTTATCGTGTGTTTAGAGAGAAGGAATATTTGCTCAATTTCGCAAGGATTCTCTCTGGGATTACATGTCGGAATGGATTCGACAAATGCGAACTTTGTAGCAAGCATTTAGTTGTCTGTTGAATGCAAGATAAATCATGGCGACTGATGTTAGAGAAAGAGTGTTGGTTCTGACCTCTGTGATTTTATACCAGGCACTGTCAGAGTGAGAGGGAATGAGGTTGGATTCCACGTGGCTGAAAGAGTGAGGCATGATAATGGTATGTTTTCTGGAAATTGGATATGCCAGGCTGTTGTGTGAGTTAGTGCAGATTGGGATACAGACTGTGTTGTGTGATGGCTATCTCGTAGACATTGGGATGGCCAGTTCATCTGCGATTCATTTCTTTGCAGCATATTTTGTTTTGCCTTTTCTTTGCGTCAGTGTTTGTTTTTCAAACTCTTTTCTTATGGTGCTTTTTCCTGCTTCCATTTTGTTGTCGTCCATTGGTTGTATTCTTTCTTTCTTTCTTTCCTAATCTCTCTGTCTCTGTCTCTCTCTCTGTCTGTCTCTCTCTCTCTCTGTCTCTCTCTCTCTCTCTTTGTCCCATATTTCTTTTTCTCCTCTTCTTTCAAGGACAAGTGCTCCCCCGCACTCTCTCTCTTTCTTCTCCTATTTCAAGGATAGATGTAAGACAAGTCCCTCTCCAGCCTCACTATGCTCCTCCTCCTCCTCTTTCTCCTGCTCTTCCTCCTCATTGTCATCATCATCGTCATCGTCGTCGTCGTCGTCGTCGTCGTCATCGTAATATTTTTTTAGTTAAATTTCATTTTAGGTGCTATACACGACGTGTGTATTCAGATATAATGGAAGCTACTATTGTATCTGATATTCGATTCATTAAAGGGGGTTTCAATCAACATAAATCAGTCCCTGCACTCTGTTTCTTCTCTTCTTCCTGTTCCTTTTTCTTCTTCTGTATGCTGCTTGATATCGTATATCTCTTCTTTTTCTGTTCCTTAATTTCGTCCTCTTCTTCTTTTTTCTTGATTTCTTGACTTCATAATTTCTTGTTTTCTTTCTTTTCTTTCTTTGTTTGTTTCTTTCTTTTATTCTTTCTT
>JAPXFY010004325.1:0-18383 GCA_030674185.1 Monoplex corrugatus | reverse complement strand
GGGGGGGGAGGATAGGCCAGCAGCTGGTTCTTATCCAATGTAGAGATCAGGGGGGGGGGGGGGGGTTAGATAGGCCAGCAGCTGGTTCTTATCCAATGTAGAGATTAGGGGGGGGGGGGGGTGTTAGATAGGCCAGCAGCTGGTTCTTATCCAATGTAGAGATCAGGGGGGGGGGGGGTGTTAGATAGGCCAGCAGCTGGTTCTTATCCAATGTAGAGATCGGGGGGGGGGGGGGGGGGGGCATAGGCCAGCAGCTGGCTCTAATCCAATGTACAGATCTTGGGGGGGGGGGGGGGGGGGGGGCATAGTCCAGGAGTTGACACTCTAATCCAATGCAGAGATCAGGGAGGGGTAAGGTACAGGCCAGTAGCTGGCTCTAATCCAATGCAGAGATCAGGGAGGGGGAAGGTACAGGCCAGTAGCTGGCTCTAATCCAATGCAGAGATCAGGAATGGTGGAAGGTACAGGCCAGCAGCTGGCTCTAATCCAATGCAGAGATCAGGGAGGGGGAAGGTAATAGGCCAGTAGCTGGCTCTAATCCAATGCAGAGATCAGGGAGGGGGGAAGGTACAGGCCAGTAGCTGGCTCTAATCCAATGCAGAGATCAGGGAGGGGGAAGGTACAGGCCAGTAGCTGGCTCTAATCCAATGCAGAGATCAGGGAGGGGGAAAGGTACAGGCCAGTAGCTGGCTCTAATCCAATGCAGAGATCAGGGAGGGGGAAGGTACAGGCCAGTAGCTGGCTCTAATCCAATGCAGAGATCAGGGAGGGGGTAAGGTACAGGCCAGTAGCTGGCTCTAATCCAATGCAGAGATCAGGGAGGGGGTAAGGTACAGGCCAGTAGCTGGCTCTAATCCAATGCAGAGATCAGGAATGGTGGAAGGTACAGGCCAGCAGCTGGCTCTAATCCAATGCAGAGATCAGGGAGGGGGAAGGTACAGGCCAGTATCTGGTTCTAATCCAATGCAGAGATCAGGGAGGGGGAAGGTACAGGCCAGTAGCTGGCTCTAATCCAATGCAGAGATCAGGGAGGAGGAAAGGTACAGGCCAGCAGCTGGCTCTAATCCAATGCAGAGATCAGGAATGGTGGAAGGTACAGGCCAGCAGCTGGCTCTAATCCAATGCAGAGATCAGGGAGGGGGGAAGGTACAGGCCAGTAGCTGGCTCTAATCCAATGCAGAGATCAGGGAGGGGGTAGGTACAGGCCAGTAGCTGGCTCTAATCCAATGCAGAGATCAGGGAGGGGGGAAGGTACAGGCCAGTAGCTGGCTCTAATCCAATGCAGAGATCAGCGAGGGGGGAAGGTACAGGCCAGTAGCTGGCTCTAATCCAATGCAGAGATCAGGAATGGTGGAAGGTACAGGCCAGTAGCTGGCTCTAATCCAATGCAGAGATCAGGGAGGGGGAAGGTACAGGCCAGTAGCTGGCTCTAATCCAATGCAGAGATCAGGGACGGGGGAAGGTACAGGCCAGTAGCTGGCTCTAATCCAATGCAGAGATCAGGGAGGGGGGAAGGTACAGGCCAGTAGCTGGCTCTAATCCAATGCAGAGATCAGGAATGGTGGAAGGTACAGGCCAGTAGCTGGCTCTAATCCAATGCAGAGATCAGGGAGGGGGAAGGTACAGGCCAGTAGCTGGCTCTAATCCAATGCAGAGATCAGGGAGGGGGAAAGGTACAGGCCAGTAGCTGGCTCTAATCCAATGCAGAGATCAGGGAGGGGGGAAGGTACAGGCCAGTAGCTGGCTCTAATCCAATGCAGAGATCAGGGAGGGGGAAAGGTACAGGCCAGTAGCTGGCTCTAATCCAATGCAGAGATCAGGGAGGGGGGAAGGTACAGGCCAGCAGCTGGCTCTAATCCAATGCAGAGATCACAGAGGGGGGAAGGTACAGGCCAACAGCTGGCTCTAATCCAATGCAGAGATCAGAGAGGGGGGAAGGTACAGGCCAACAGCTGGCTCTAATCTAATGAAGAGCATCTACCATGTGTGCTTTGGGGTCGTGGATTGGCCAGGTACATATGGGCAGTCTTTTGCTGAACCTGGTTGCAAACAGATCTATCATGGACATTGTTGCCAACAGGTCTATCATGGGGCAAAACCAGTGTTCCCATACCCACTGCACAACCTGCAAGTTCACAGTCCATTTTGTGTACACTATGCTGTGGGATCTGCTGAGAGAGTCTGCTAGAATGTTGATTGACCCGCTGTATGGTGGGCCATCAGAATCACTTTCCGTTAGTGACAACACTGGAGGAGACTGTACGCATGGAGAGGTTGGACGATTACCCACCCCCTTCATTCACATAGACAGCTATGGCAGTGTTGTCTGTGAGTAGTTTCATCACCTTGCTCATGACTTGAGCTTCCAAGGCACATAATACCTGGCAGACTGCACCACTTCGAGCCCCAGGACGTCAATATGTTGCAACCCCTTCTCTGCCTACCATCGCTGCTAAGCGTGAACGGGTCAGGCTCACAGACCGTACTTCAAAGCGTCTTTATAAAGGCACAGATCCATCTTGCATGGCTCAATAGGGACTCCCCCATGCAGGTTGGACTGATCGGACCAACTACCCACAGCCTCCTCAAACCAGGGGACCAGCAGGATCATCACATCCCACAAGTTCAATACTTAGGCCCAGCGTGCTGGAACTGTCCACGGCAGGGCTGTTTCAGGATCCTAAGGGCACTAGTGGAGCTAGTGATTCCATGCTGCCTAGGAACAAGGTGAGGGTCCTGGTCGTCCTGGATTCTGCCTCCAGGAAGGTGTCAATCGAGTCCTGAACTGCTGTCCTGTTGAGGGTATGGGTCACCAACATGCTCCAGATGTCACAAGCACATCCCAAGGAACTGGAAGGTTTGCTGCAGTCGAAGTTTGTATTTCTTATATAGTTCAGGATGAAGCTTAACAGGTTGCAGAGGTAGGCCATAGGACAGTATGGAACATCCCTAGGGCATGGCTGCTGAGTAGGATGAGCTAATTGTTTAGGTAGCAGTGGAGACAAGATGGACTCCTGGTATGGTGCTAATGACAGGCTGAAGGGGATGACCTGTAACTGGAAAACCCAGGACCTCCAAATGAAGCAGAGGTACTTGCTGTGGCTCTGATGGACCAGGATGTGGAAGCATCCCTGAGATCCACCGACGTGGCCCAATCATGCCCAGAGATCCACCGACATGGCCCAATCACCCAGTCTGATGGCCTCATGAATGTAGAGAGGAGTCTCCATCTTAAAGTGCACAGAGATTAAGAATTTGTTCAAGGTCATTAAGTCAATGATCAGCCGCCACACTGTGGACGCCTTGGGGATGACAAACAGGCATACATAAAACCCCCGCCCCTGCCAATCCGGGAGTTCCTCTATCACTTGCTTTTTTCAAGTATAATGAGGATCTCCATGTTGATGGCTACCTCCTACTATGGGCCTGAGCGCCTGCACAGAGGTCTTGGCAGTAGAGGTGGTTTGCCTCTCTTCCAGAGTAGCTTGTAGCCCATCTCCAGCTCTTGTAAAATCCAGCAGTTTAAGGACATATCTCCTCATCAAGCGATGTGGTTGGCAAGATTCCCTGTCGAGTTGGCAGGGGAGGCTTGATGTGCTAGGTAAGGCAGATGTCACAGCACATGAGGCTTGCTGATCAGGCCCTGCAATGCAGAGCCCGCTGTGAGCCACCAGACCCACACGGTGTGCATGGTATATCCGAGATGGTCTGAAAACTTTTATATCTTTTGTTGTTTTCAACAGACACCTAAATCAGTGAAGCTGGGACAGTGGGAAATGGTAGCTGTGTACTGTGCAAGACTTACCTGAGGTGGTTTGAAGATCTTGTAGAGCAAAGACTGCAGCACACAAGGGTCTACCTGGGCCAGGCCTGACAGACAGCCACACAAGTTGGTGTAGCTCTTGTCACACTGATCCTTGTCCGCTAGAAAACATACATCATATTATTATTATGGGCGTACATACACACACACTATACAAAGCTGCTGGAAACATACACATACACATATATTGTGCAAAGTTGTTGGGCACACACACACACACACACACACACACACACACACACACACACACACACACACACACACACACACACACACACACACTGTGCAAAGCTGTTGGAAACATTCACATACAAAAATGTACAAAGCTGATGGAAACAAACATTCACTGCAATGCTGTTGGAAGCAGACACTCCACAAAGCTGCTGGAAATTAATTGTACACATTCACACACTGTACAGAGAAACATACACATTTCATACAATGTACAACACTGTGGAAACACACATCGTACATACAATGTACAAGGCTGCTGGAAACATACACATACATACAAAAAGACGCACATGATAAAATACACACCCATCTGGAAGAGTTTGTTGAAGAATTTGAGGACTTTGGTGACAAAAGTGGCACTGACTCCTTCCCTGGCCACACACAGCAGCAGGTTGGTCAGCTCTGAAAACATACAACCACACACATAAAATTCATAAGACAATGAACTATACAAGTTGGTCAGTTCTGAATAAAGGATACTACACGTTACTGGCCAGACAATGGTCAGCACTACTGACACAAACTACAATGCGTTTCAATTCCTTAAAGGCAAGGTGAAACTGGAACCTTTCCCCCTTCTGCTCCCATCCCTCCCGTATCCAGTCTAGCAAGTACGTATGGAATTCGTTCCAAGCGCGGAGATGTCATCTTGAAAAACTGAAACTGACACTGAAACAAGTGTTCAATATGTGCGCAAGTTAGGATGATGAGCGCATGAAGCATTCTAAGGAAAACCATTATGATCTCATTAACCCTTTGACTCCCACACCCTGTCCACCAGCATCCTGCATTGTAAACCATGCTAGCAAAGCAAAAACTTAATCTTCGATTCCCTCACCCAGTGGGAAGCTGGTGGATAAGGTGAGGGAATCACAGGTTAAGTTTTGCAGATGGGTGCAAGAGTCAAAGGATTAAGAAACTCCAAACTGACTCAACGCTGGCAGACACACTTTGATGCAGATTCCAGTTTGGGCAAGTAAATTTACAATGTCTGACAGGCAACACACACACACACACACACACACACACACACACACACACACACACACACACACACACACACACACACACACGCACATGCACATGCGTGCACTTGCTCGCGCGCGCACACACACACACACACATATATATATATACACACACAGTGTGGGCAAAACAACCACCCTTAACACATCTGGGAAAAAAAAAGAACACTTTAAAAGAAAAAAAATCTTTCAGAACATTATAAGATACAGTCAACGTGAACTGTGAATAGATGTACCTCCAAATTAAAAAAACATAGCGGGTGTTTACACCTCTGGTTGACCCCTGCCATAAACCAGCAAGCTAATGACTCAATGGTAAGAATGGGATCACACAATCAGTCTTATTCATTTGAAAGATGCACAACTGATAGCACAGCTTGCTCTAGCTTCAGTTTCAGTTTCTAAAGATGACGTCTCCACGCTCAGAATAAATTCCACATATGCACTTACATCACAGGTGCCATGTGTAGGTGATACGGCACAAGTCTTAAGCCTGCGCATAAACTCATAAGCTGGCCAGATCCTGAGGCCCTGCCTAGCCTATGTTTTACCTAGCCTGTATTTTTTTCTAATGTATTGTATCATTTATAACTGAACAAAACGTCTACTGCTTCCATTCCAGGTAAAGGTACTACATTAGCCAAATCTGATGCAATATTTGTTCAAGGAATCATTTAACACACACAAAAAACTATGCCATGGTCAAGACCTGATATCCGGAAGGGACATATACATGAAAATGTGTGCGCACACATACACACACACATGCACGCACCGTCTAATATCACTCAAAGTGAAAAGAACGAACTCACACACACACCACACACACAACACACACACAAAAACACACACACACACACACACACTCACACACACACACACACACACACACACACACACACACACACACACACACACACACACACACACACACACACCACACACACACACACACACACAAAAACCACACACACACACACACAAAAACCACACACACACACACACACACACACACACACACACACACACACACACACACACACCACACACACATACACACACACACACACAAAGTGTATAAACTCACCACCAGTCCTGCAATAGAAGGCCTCCAGGGCACGAGCACCAGGCACACTGTCCAAAATGGTATCCATGAAACGAATGCACTCCTGCAGAATCTTCTCATCCAGACCACTGCAAAGGAACAGTCCACACGCGAATACAAAGAAACATCCAATACTCACTTAAGTCATCGAGTCTACATTTACATACTCACCGAGCCTACACATCTGATCTAAAAGGAAATACGGAGTAAAAATTAAAAACATCTGATTTAAAAAATATGAACAAAAAATTAAAAACACACACACTGTACATGCACACACACACATATTCTCTCTCTCTCTCTCTCTCTCTCTCTCTCTCTCTCTCTCTCTCACCCACTGAAATGCCTTATCTGTAATCCAACACCTGTCCACCCTCAACAAAGTCTCCACATCCCAACCCATATCCCTCTCAACTTCCTATCATCCCAACTCTTCCAAAGCACATTCAACAGACACTTCACAGAAGCTTTCGGACTATTCCCCACAGAAAACATTCCCCAATCCCGACTAGACCTACCTCTCTGCATCAGAGTAAGTGACAATGATGTCATGGCAGACAACCACTCCATGTTCGTACATCATTCTGTTGAAGTCATCGCTGTCTGCTGGACCAATCAAACGCTCCAGAGAAAACATCACCTGGTGAATGAAAAAGGAACACTGGTCTGACTCAAGGTACAAAGAAATATTTACACAAAAAAATGGTCATAATGATGAGGAAAAGACATCTCAAACCCATCTTTCTATATTATACAGTTTTGTCCATGGGCAGATTCTTATTAACTGCTTAAAGCCCAGCCACTTGTGTACAGCCATATCAGGGCTATAACCGTTTCAATACACACACAGTACTTTAACAGGTATAAAGAAAAAGGAACAGAAAATTAAGTAAATATATATCACAGCATTCCTGCACATAATCTAAGGAGATGCCGCTGGTGTTGATCACTCCATCCAATTTATCACACAGAGGATTTAAAAAAATATACCTGAATTTAAACATAACTGAAGACACTAAAACATATACAAAAACGGGCATAAATTACCTAAAATTGCTTCCGCATATCTCATTTCCTTAGAGACAAAAATGCACTTGATATGTACCCAACTATCAATCCTAAGAGAATGTACATAAAACTTTATTGAACACATACAGGTGAATGGACCAGCAAGGCAGAAAATGACAGGAAGAAATGACAGAAAGCAAAGGAGCAAGGCATAAACAAAGAGAGAGACAGAAAAGAGGAAATTTATAACACAGAATTTTCAGAAGGTGGGGATACTATTTATACTTAAAGAATGCCCCCAGCATGGGGAGGTGGGGGGGGGATGAACAGATGAACACAATCCATGAACACAATCTGCGTATAATGATGTAAAATCAGGCTTAAGAGAGCAGTAAAAAAAAAATACCAATAATAAAACTGACCGATTATTTCATCATTTAAAAGAACATACTAAAAGAAATACTAAGTGTGTGGTTGTGTGCATGTGCCTATGTGTTAACAAATGAGTACATTCTTGGTATATTTCCATAGCAGAAAATGGAACTAGCATATGACGGCAAACAAAATGAAGAAAATTACAAGACAAAGGAGACACACACACACACACACACACACACACACACACACACACACACACACACACACACACACACACCACCACCACACCACACCACACCACACACACACACACACACACACACACACACACACACACACACACACACACACACACACACACACACACACACACACACACACACACATTCATGCAAGCAAGCACGCACGCACGTATGCAGGCAAGTGTACACGCCACAGAGACAACTTACAGGTTCTGCCATGTGCTCAGTAGTGGCATCAAACAACAGAGGTATGAGGACCTTTGTATACACCTTGCTCACACTGCTGTCTGAACACCACCTGAGGACAACAACAACAACATAGAAAAACAATGATAAGAATGATACTAATCAGCAAGTCAATGATCAAGTCCATTCCATACATCAATTAGTACATTCAATCAGTAAGTGAACAACACACATTCTATAATACAGTAGCAGGTGAGGGAACAATTGTCATGAGTATGCATGTCATGTACAATAACTCTAGTCTGTTCACACTTCATCAGGCATGAGTATGCATGTCATGTACAATAACTATAGTCTGTTCACACTTCATGAGGCACGAGTATACATGTCATGTACAATAACTATAGTCTGTTCACACTTCATGAGGCACGAGTATGCATGTCATGTACAATAACTACTGTCTGGTTGTTCACACTTCATGAGGCATGAGTACGCATGTCATGTACAATAACTATAGTCTGTTTGTTCACACTTCATGAGGCATGAGTATGCATGTCATGTACACTAACTACTGTCTGATTGTTCACACTTCATGAGGCATGAGTACGCATGTCATGTACAATAACTATAGTCTGATTGTTCACGCTTCATGAGGCATGAGTATGCATGTCATTGTACCATAACTATAGTCTGATTGTTCAGAATTTGTGAGGCGTATGTACAATAACTATTGTCTGATTTTCACAATTCGTGAATAAGAAGTGTGTAATTTATCCATGCTTGAACGATACCGGCAACATCAAAAAGTTTTAATATACTCAATCAAATTATTTACAGTGCATAAACCCTCCACTGTAAACTGTTATATCTTTTCAGCTCAACACAGGCAAAAAAAAGGAGAGAATGAATGACTTAGACTGATAACAGAAATGGACAACACACTTTGTTTCTCAAGAAGAAACTTTAAAAGCTATCCAACCATACCCCCACCCCAACAGGAAAGGCCATTAGAACACACACACACACACACACACACACACACACACACACACACACACACACACAAATACAAAAATTAAGAGAAAAAGATCAAAACTTCCCTGCTCCTTCATCCAACGAGAGAAGAATGGAGGAAGTTTAGATGACTACGCATTCTGGTTTTGGTAAAGCAGGTCTTTGTGTAGGATACAGCAAGGGGAAAAAACGGAGGAGGAGGAAGTTGAAATTTAGAGGGAAGACGAAAATGAAGGTTTGATGTAAAACGTGACATCATGTAACAAATTATGTAACAAAAACAAGACGGGATACCAACACAACAAATACAAATAAAATGCAGTCTTAGAGTGAAAAGAAATCCAAAACAAGTGCAACTGCCCCACCAATCAAGCAAGACTGTAGTACAACTGTTAAGCCACACTCACGTTAGCAGATTGTTCCCAAAGTTGACCAGGGAGCTCAAGACATGACGAATGGAAGAATGGATGCAGAAGCTCTGCTGGCCTGAAATAACATGCAAAACTGGGGTTCAATATTCATATACTCACAATCCTTAACATACAAACACAGGATGAAATTATTAAAACCATCACAAACTTCTTGCTTGTTACCCCAAGACAGATGGTAATTCAAACTTTAGTGATTAAAACTGATATAAACTTCTTGCTTGTTCCCCCAAGACAGATGGTAATTAAAATCGTTGGTAATTAAAACTGATATAAACTTCTTGCTTGTTCCCCCAAGACAGATGGTAATTCAAACTTTAGTGATTAAAACTGATATAAACTTCTTGCTTGTTCCCCCCAAGACAGACGGTAATTCAAACTTCAGTGATGAAAACTGATATAAACTTCTTGCTTGTTTCCCCCAAGACAGATGGTAATTAAAACTGTCAGTGATTAAAATGGATAGAAACTTCTTGCTTGTTCCCCCAAGACAGATGGTAATTAAAACCGTTGATATTAAAACTGATATAAACTTCTTGCTTGTTCCCCCCCAAGACAGATGGTAATTAAAACCATTGGTAATTAAAACTGATATAAACTTCTTGTTTGTTCCCCTCAAGACAGATAGTAATTAAAACCATTGGTAATTAAAACTGATATAAACTTCTTGCTTGTTCCTCCCAAGACAGATAGTAATTAAAACCGTTGGTAATTAAAACTGATATAAACTTCTTGCTTGTTCCCCCAAGACAGATAGTAATTAAAACCGCTGGTAATTAAAACTGATATAAACTTCTTGCTTGTTCCCCCCAAGACAGATGGTAATTAAAACCGCTGGTAATTAAAACTGATATAATCTTCTTGCTTGTTCCCCCCAAGACAGATGGTAATTAAAACCGCTGGTAATTAAAACTGATATAAACTTCTTGCTTGTTCCCCCCCAAGACAGATGGTAATTAAAACTGCTGGTAATTAAAACTGATATAAACTTCTTGCTTGTTCCCCCAAGACAGATGGTAATTAAAACCGCTGGTAATTAAAACTGATATAAACTTCTTGCTTGTTCCCCCCAAGACAGATGGTAATTAAAACCGCTGGTAATTAAAACTGATATAAACTTCTTGCTTGTTCCCCCCAAGACAGATAGTAATTAAAACCGCTGGTAATTAAAACTGATATAAACTTCTTGCTTGTTCCCCCAAGACAGATGGTAATTAAAACCGCTGGTAATTAAAACTGATATAAACTTCTTGCTTGTTCCCCCAAGACAGCTGGTAATTAATTAAAAATGTTGGTAATTAAAACTGATTCAAACTTTTTGCTTGTTCCCTCAAGACAGCTGGTAATTTTCTAATGTATTGATTTTCTAATGTAAGTTTAGTAGTAATTACAAGTCTTGACAGGATTCATATTATCATGCATTATCTTGTAAAGCATGGACTAAAATGCTTTGTCATTAACTAATCACATAATGGTTGAAAAAATGATCTGCCAAACTATCCATCTAAAGAGTTCAACATAAAAACATGCTTATCCTTTTAGAAAACATTTTTACAACTTCAGGAAACTCATTCTGGGCAATAATACAGAATTAAATAAAATCATAACAGACCATATTCACTATCATGATGTAGGGTCCATCAAAACCAGTTTACTGTCAACAGCAAGATACACAATTTATCACACTGTATCATAAAAAGCAGTCTTAGCTTAATTTTTCAGCGCCAACCAACCAATCATATTATGAACAGCAGTCTTAGCTTGATTTTTTTTAGCTCCAACCAACTCATGTATTATCACCAGCAGTCTTAGCTTAATTTTTCAGCTTCAACTGACCAATTGTATTATAAACAGCAGACTTAGGTTTATCTTTTACCTCCAACTAACCCATTGTGTCATAAACAGCAGTCTTAGCTTAATTTTTCACCTCCAACCGACCCAATGTATTATGAACAGCAGTCTTAGTTTAATTCTTTAGCTCCATCCGACCCAATGTATTACAAACAGCAGTCTTAGTTTAATTTTTTAGCTCCAACCGACCCAATGTATTATGAACAGCAGTCTTAGTTTAATTTTTTAGCTCCATCCGACCCAATGTATTACAAACAGCAGTCTTAGTTTAATATTTTAGCTCCAACCGACCCAATGTATTATAAACAGCAGTCTCAGCTGAATTTTTCAGTACCAACTGATCCAAGACTTTTACTTAAGTCCTGCAACCTGCAGAAAGTCCTGCAACCTGCAATGCTACATGATAAACATATCCCCCAGTTCAAAGCAACACCATGCTCTATGCAAGCAAGAGACGACAGCAGAGCCATGTATGCCCTGGCTCTTACCCAGGAAGAAAAGAAGTCTTACCAGACAGTGTGATCATGTGGGCACTATGGATGGCATCCATGTAACCCTCTGAGGGGATGGTGTCATTGGCAAAGGCATTCCTCTGAAAAGTGAAAATATTAATCATTGCATGATTTTGAGATCTGCGTTAACAATTCTTCAACTGTTTCAAAAGTTTCCCTTGGAGAAAGACACAGAGAGAGGAGAAAGAAAGAAAGAGAGAGAGAGAGTGTGTGTGTGTGTGTGTGTGTGTGTGTTGTGTGTGTGTGTGTGTGTGTGTGTGAATGTGTGTGCGTGTGTGTGTGTGTGAGAAGAAAATGTTTGTGTATTGTGTGTGCAAGTGAAAATACTATACAGTCCCTTACATCCGCCCCTCCCCCTCCCCCACACCTTTCGCTACAAACTGTTAAGTTTGCGGCAAGCGTGGGGTGAGCATGTAATGGGTATAGTTCTTGTGCCAAGATGGGTGGTGGGCACTTACTAGAACATGGGCAAACACACACTTGTACTGTTTCTTCTTTCCATGTTTCATTTAATGCATTGTTTGGCGCATTTGAAAGACACCCCACCCCACCCAATCCCACCCACCGCCTCTCTCTCTCTCTCTTTCTGTGCATGTCTGTGTATGAATGGATGGAAAAAAAAAACCAAGAAAAAAAACAAGTTTTCTCTCTCAAAATTTATCATCATCATTGGGGGTATAACTTGAACACTGAACACTTGAACATGTGAATATGAGGTGAACACCTTTGAACAGCGTAACCTGAAAATGATATGATTCTCTCTCTCTCTCTCTCCCCTTTTACCCCCCCCCCCCTCCTCTCTGTCTTTCTCTCACCATACACACACACAACTCACACACCACATACACAGACACACACACACATCCATACACACAAACAAACAAAAACACACACACACAAAGACACACACACACAGAGTTCAATGTTTAACAGATTCTTGAGCCCCGACTGTTATTGTTATTTTTCATTAAAGCCCAGTCAACTGCACACAGCCATATCAGGGCTATAACTGTTTCCAAACATACAAAATACTAGAACATGAAAAAAAAAAAAAGAAAATTAAGTACATGCATATAATTAGAGTTATCTTCCTTCGCCTAACAGGCTGAGCATTTTTCTCTCGTTTGTTTATATGGATTACTGGTGACTGACTACGTTATTTGCTCTGAAAGTTGTATCAGTGTATTCGTGATGGAATGGACGTTATTTTGGTGTGTGTTTTGTGCCTCTCTTCCCCCGAACCTGCGTTTGCTATGGTTCCTGTTTTTGGCCAGACTATCAGGTACAGTTGCAATATTTGATTACACTCGCCCGCCAGTTTATTCCTGCCATGCTTCACACGTGCGTTATCTGGGTCATTCCCTTCCTTTCTCTCTCCCTCCTCCTGCGCTTTTCGTGCCCTCACCATCCCATTCTTCCATCCACCGACAGTTTCGCCCTTCCCTTTCTACATTCCAGCGAACTCACTCACATCGGTATTTACACCCTCACCCTCCCACCTGTCAACGTCCTGCCTTGTCGGCTGCTCATTCACCCCTTCTATCCTACAGCTGCAATGAACTGCTAGCAGTGCAACCTGCACCCCTTGATCCAACCTTGAACCTGACATTACGAAGGCTCCGCATCGGTGTGAATCTTCCTCATGTTCGGGGATGCAGGGCGGGGAGAAGAAAGCATAGAAAGATTGCTGTTGCCAGTCGTGCTCCCCCTATCTCTCATGGATCCCCACCTCGCTCTGCTGTTCCATCAAACCTAATTACTGTGCCCCTTTTCAAGCCTGGTTGCTCTGTTAGGTGCCACAAGAAACTGACCCTCTCTGTGTTCAATGCCCGATCAGTGGGCACAGCAGTGAAGAGAACCGCCATCAACGATTTTGTCATTGACAACGATGTCAGTGTGTTGTGTCTGACAGAGACTTGGTTGCTGCCCAGTGGTGATGAGGCCAAGTGTTGTGACTTGTCCCCTCCAGGCTTCAAGACTCTCAGCTTCCCTCGGCAGACCCGTGGTGGAGGCATCGCTTTTGTTGTGTCTGATGCCATTACTTCCTCCATTAGTGCTACCTCGAACTTCTCCTTCCCTCACACTTCATTTGAACTGGCCCAACTTACTCTCTCCCTACCCCAGCTTCTACTTCATGTCTTCTGCTTGTACCGTCCCCCTCCTAACAAAAAGAACCATCTCAAGGACTCACTCTTTCTCGACGAGCTCCCCGATCTACTTGAACATATGAACATGGTTAGAGGCAATTTCATTTTGGTGGGAGACTTTAACTTCCACTGGGATACCCCCTCAAATACATATCCGTCGCGTCTCATGGATCTTCTTGAATCCTTCAATCTATCCCAGGCTGTCACCTCCCCTACCCACAAGTCTGGCCATATCCTCGACTGGATCATTCACCCTGAAGGAGAACTGGTTGAGTCTGTCTCGACCAGCCTGTCCCTGACTTCGGACCACTACCCTGTTCTAGCCATGCTGAACCTCCCTGTTCCCTCTAAGCCTCCCCGCTACATTGAGAAGCGTGACTTGGCATCCATCGACTTTGTGGCTTTTAGATCGGATGTGCTGGCCGCTCTTCAGTCGGCTCCTGCCCTATCTGCCGGGCTGTTCAACAGCCTTCTTCAAGACGTCATGGATCGCCATGCTCCTGTTCTTCGACGGAAAATCTCCACCCGACCACCGTCGCCCTGGTTTCCAGCTGCTGGAGAACAAGTACTGGATGCTAAGCGTGCAAGACGAAGGGCTGAGAGACAATGGCTTAAAAGTGGACTAGAAATTCACAAACAGATAATGCGTGCTGCTAACAATTTAGTAAATACCTTAGTACAACAAGCCAAGTCAGCATATTATAATTCAAAAATCACTGCATGTACTACAACAAAACAACTGTTCAAGGTCACCAATGCATTCATGGGGAGAATAAAATCCTCCCCACTTCCTTCGCCTGTCTATCCCTCTAATCTACCACAGAAATTTTGTGACTTTTTTAGTAACAAAATTGAAGATCTTCGTTCAAGCCTCGACTCTCAGTCAGCAATGTTACCAGATGTTCCCTATGACTCTTTCACTGGAAACCTGTTTAATGAATTTAAGCCTGTGACTGAAGCTGTTGTCAGTGAAGTTATTCATAAAACTACCATAAAGACATGTGCACTTGATCCCCTTCCATCTGTTCTTTTATCCCAATTGATTCACGATTTGCTTCCCTACATCACTGTCATTGTAAATGACTCTCTCACTTCTGGATGTTTTCCTTCTATTCTCAAGACAGCTATCGTTCAACCTCTTCTAAAGAAACCCTCCCTTGATCCTGAAAACCTGAAAAACTACCGTCCTGTTTCCAATCTGTCCTTTCTTTCTAAGATTATTGAAAAGATCGCACTTCTCCAACTCCAGGAACACCTGGATTGCAACAGCCTTCTCTATCCTTTGCAATCTGCCTATCGCTCTGGTCATAGTACAGAGACTGCTCTTTTGAAGATTGTGAATGATCTGCTATCTACTCTAGACAATGGTCAGGTGTCCCTTCTCTCTCTTCTTGATCTCTCTTCTGCCTTCGACACTATTGATCACAATACTCTTCTTTCTCGACTTCAGAATATTTTTGGTATCTCTGGCATTGCTCTGTCATGGTTTCAATCCTACCTTTCTGGTCGTGTACAAGTTGTCTCCATAAATGGTGTCTCTTCTAATCCTACCATCTTGAAGTACGGTGTTCCTCAGGGCTCTGTCTTAGGCCCTATTCTCTTTATTTTGTACACTCAGCCCATCTCTGACATTGTAGCCCATCATCACATATCCCATCACTGTTTTTCTGATGACAACCAAATCTACATGTCTGGCCATCCCTCCACTATCCCTTCTATAATTCAACGCACACAGCTCTGCATTTCTGACATAAAGTCTTGGATGACATGCAACAAACTCCAGCTGAATAATGACAAAACAGAATTTATATTTATTGCATCAAAGCGACTTCTGTCTACTGTGCCTATCCCTGTTTCCATCCAGCTTGAAGACTCGGTAATCCACACTTCCACATCCGTGCGTAATCTTGGAGTTGTACTGGACCAAACTCTTTCCTTCCACAGCCAGGTATCCTCTGTCTGTCGTGCTTGTTACTTAGAACTTCGACGGATCAGTTCTGTGCGTCATCTTCTATCTGAAGAAAGCACTATAACTCTCATTTCTGCACTCATTCTTTCCAGACTCGACTACTGTAACTCGCTTCTTGCTGGCTGCCCCCAAACACTCTTATCCAAATTGCAAAAAGTTCAAAATAACGCTGCTCGCCTTGTACGGAAATGCCCAAGGTCAACTCATGTTTCCCCTCTGCTTCTAACTCTACACTGGCTTCCTGTTCGAAAGCGTATTGACTATAAACTTTCCCTCCTATGCCATAAGTCTCTGGCTGGTCTAGCTCCCCCCTATCTTTCTGATCTCCTGACTGTTTACATTCCCTCCAGGGAGCTACGCTCTTCTACTGATGCCCACCTACTTAGAATCCCACGCTTCCACAACAAAACTCTTGGTGAACGTGCTTTTTCTTATCAGGCCCCCTCTATTTGGAACAAACTTCCCTTTCCTCTCCGCTCTACCTGTACCCTTTCTTCGTTTAAGTCCAGTCTAAAAACCACTCTTTTTAAATCCTAGCCTGTAGTTCTGTACTCTTACTTCAGCTGCCACCTTGAAATCTGTGCCCGCGCGCGTGTGTGTGTGTGTGCGGGTGTGTGTGTGTGTGTGTGTGTGTGTGTGTGTGTGTGTGTGTGTGTGTGTGTGTGGTGGGTTGTGTGTGTGTGTGTGTGTGTGTGTGCGGGTGTGTGTGTGTGTGTGTGTGTGTGTGTGTGTGTGTGTGTGTGTGTGTGTGTGTGTGTGTGTGTGTGTGTGTGTGTGTGTGTGTGTGTGTGTGTGTGCGTGTGTGTGTGTGTGTGCGTGTGTGTGTGTGTTTACTGTAAGCGCTTAGGGCTTTTTTTAGATTAAGCGCCATAAATGTTCACTATTATTATTATTATTATTATAATTTAAGGATGACTGTGTGTTAGTACATGGGCATATTCAAGGAATTTTACGGCATATGCATGTAAGTGTGGTGTGCTATTGTATGTTGAAAATGTATGGATGAGTGCACATGTGTATACGAGCTTGTATTTCCATGTAATGTAGCTTTAGGATCAGATCACTTATCAACAATATGCTAAGTATAAGTCAATATATTTCCAATCATCATCTGTCTGTCTGCACATTCACACACATACATTCATGCAAATACATACTCACTTTTTCTCTCATTCAGCCTCTCATTAAACTTTTGGTAAAAATTTGTTTTTGTCTTTCACATCCTTTCATGCATTATACACATATACACATCATAATCATGAACAAGTCTGATTCATTCACTGACATGCATGTACACATCATAATCATAAGCCATTTATTATCACGATAACACACATATCATCATAATAAACCATTTATTATTATTCTCCCTCACTCACTCACTCACTACTCACTCACTCACTCACACATACGCACAAACACACACTCAGAAACATACACATACAAACACACACAACTTACCCAGGCATACATTGGAGGGAATTCATTGACAGCAGAAGTGTTCCACTTTTCCATTGCATTCTTCACAGGACTGGGCAGAAGGGACATCATCACTGCCCCAAACCCAGACCCAAACCCAGACATCTTGGTATTTTGTGTCCACCCAAAACTGAGCACCCGACTGTAGGCTCTGAGGCGTTGGGGTGTCATGGTCTTGTCATCAGACTCCGAGACCTCCAGTAGTACACAAGACCTGCAGGGGTAGAAAACACTGATTGGACTGGCGTTCCTGTGTTGTGTTGTGTTGTGTTGTGTTGTGTTGTGTTGTGTTGTGTTGTGTTGTGTTGTGTTGTGTTGTGTTGTGTTGTGTTGTGTTGTGTTGTGTTGTGTTGTGTTGTGTTGTGTTGTGTTGTGTTGTGTTGTGCTGTGCTGTGTTGTGCTGTTGTGCTGTGTTGTGTTGTGTTGTGCTGTTGTGCTGTGTTGTGTTGTGCCATTATGATGTGCTGTGCTGTTATAATGTGGTGTGATGTGGTGTGGTGTGGTGTGGTGTGGAGTGGAGTGGAGTGGAGTGGAGTGGAGTGGAGTGGAGTGGAGTGGTGTGTGTGGTGTGTGTGGTGTGGTGTGGTGTGGTGTGGTGTGGTGTGGTGTGGTGTGGTGTGGTGTGCTGTGCTGTGCTGTGCTGTGCTGTGCTGTGCTGTGCTGTGCTGTGTGTACATGTGTGCGTGTATGTGTGCGTGTGAGATTTTTCCTTCATGACATGGAGGTTGCTCTCCCCAGGGAATACAAATCATCACAGCACAGCCCCATCCATTTTTTGTTCTTTTTTCTGTAAGCATGTATTTTCGTTTACCTATGAAAGTGGAGCTTTCTACAGAATTTTGCCAGGGCCAAGTCTTTGTTGCTGTGGGACTTTTTAATTGCTCTTAGTGTAAGCTGCACATGAAACCTTGGTTTGTGGTCTCATGAGAAGACTAGCACTGAAACCACTACTCCAGGCTTAGTGGAGTGGAAAGAAAATCTG